>CAODLS011847521.1:0-10031 GCA_948243855.1 Flueggea neowawraea | reverse complement strand
GACATCTTCGACCCAATGGATGTAGCTTGTATTCAACAGGTCCCCTCTAAGTTTGCATGGTACCAATGATAACTTGTTTTGGCGTTTTGTCAGGAAAGGACAATACACAGTCCGCAGTTGTTATCATGCATCTACAAGTTTGAGAGATGCTCGATATGTTGATGGAAATAGTTGGAAGAGGCTATGGAATGTGAAGGTTCCCACAAAAGTGAAACACATAATCTGGCAGACGCTTACCTATTGTCTTCCTACACTTGATTTATTGCAAGGTAAAAGGGTACAAGTAGAGAATAAATGTATCATGTGTCAGAGAAGTCCAGAGAGTATATTTCATATTTTGGTTACTTGCCCATTTGCAGCTGCTTGTTGGAAAACTTCTCAATTATTGACGAATATTGATACTGGTCATCTCTGTGATTTCTCCCAGTGGTTCTCTACTGTCTCTGCTGCTATTTTCAAGGACAATCTCTCGATTTTGTTAATGATCTGTTGGGCCATTTGGCGTGCTAAAAATGACGCTACATGGAATCATAAATTCTTCTCAGTTAGTCAGGTGGTGAATTTTGCAGGAGCTAGACTTCAACACTGGTTGCTGACTCAATCCAAGTATGATGCTGATATTTTCAAAATGACCATGCTTGATCCCTCATTGGGTGTTGTCAGTTGGATAAAGCCACCTTCGGGAATCATGAAGCTGAATGTTGATGCTGCAATATTTAAGGCCGAAGGATGTCATGGCTTAGACATGATTTTGCGCGATGAAACAGGGGAATTTATAGCTGCCAAATCACTTCCTGCAAGAGGTGTTCCTGAAGTTAATGTTGCTGAAATTCTGGGGGTTAAAAAGGCTTTGAATTGGGTTAGAAGGAACAACTGGGCTAAGTGCATTATTGAGATAGATTCATTGCTTGCTTATTTGACCCTCCACTCTCCACAAGAATCTGACGCATCTCCCTTTGGTTTACTTACTAAGAATTGTTTTAATTTATTATTTAATTTAGAGAATGTTTCTCTCTCTTTAGTTAGAAGGTCTGCGAACCAGGTTGCTCATATGTTAGCTCGAGCATCTATTTCTATGACAAACCCTCTGTTTTGAGTGAATTTACCACTCTCATTTATCATTGATGTACTTGACTCTGATTTGATTCAATCAACAAGTACACATTTCCTCCTAAAAAAAATTTAAAAAGGAGAAAAAAGGAGAAAATTACACTTCAGGCTCATTAAATCCTATCATTATAATTTATCTACATGTGTCAACAATGTATTGTTAATGTCTACAGATTTTAATTAATATATGGATTATAATAATTGCCATTTGTTTTAAATATTGTAATACAATGAACAATCTCCTCCTCTCCTTTGTTGCCTCTCATCATTTCCCACTTCTCCTCCTTTGCGATGTCCTGTTCTGACTCTTTTGGTTGCTACCATCTTTCTCCTCTCCTTTTGGTGTACTCCTTCTGGGTTTGTTTTTGTTAGATCAGGTGAGGCCCAGCTGCTGATTGGTGGAGCGAAGTTCCAGGGGATAGTGGATTCAGATGGGCTGTCGGTTTTGGCAGTTTTAAGAGCTCCCTATCTCCGATTCCAACCAGATTTGAAGTCCTTTGGGGAGGGCGAGCTCTGGTAGGCAGTAATGGCAGCCCAAGTTTCCATTAAAATGGCCAGGTTGTAGTGGGAAACTGTATTGAGCGACTAGGAAGTTGTGTGGGCGATGGAAGAAGGGAAGCCAACAATGACGAGATAGTTCAGGTAATGGATATGGGTTTGGGCAATGGCGGTGGTTCGGACAGTGGTGCTGGTGATGGCAGAGATGACGGTGCCAAAATGGTGTGTGGTTGGGATAGTGGGGGGAGATCTGGAAATATGAAACTTATTTGAAGATATTAGAGAATTTTCATGTTTTGATCTAATTTGAGTGGTCATGGAATTGGAATTCTGCAAGTTTGTGAAGAATTACAATTCCACAAAAATGCAGAATTACAATTCTGAAGCCTTTGCATTCCACAAACTAAACACAACAATTCAACTTCTTTGTAAAATTGTGATTTTATTTCATATTAAACCTGTGAAGTAAACAGGCTGCTAATGCCATGCCCAACCCGTTTCCGGCTACTCCCTATTTATAATTTTAATTTGCGTTGAAACGACGCTGTTTAAACCGCCTTAAGGGACTGGCGTCAAAACGACGCTTTTTGAAAGCATAAATTAAAACGACGAGTTAGCAACACTTTTTTTACCGTACAAGTTTAAACCGTCTTGGGGTGGGGCCGTGGGGGGTCGGGGGCTTAAGTTGAAACGACGCTGTTTAACAACCTTAACGACCATGATTTTTTTTTGCAGGACCTCAACGACCATGTCGTTCAATGGATTCCCGCCCTTCCATCAACGCTCAGTTCCTCTACTTCCTGAATCGCCATCGTCACATGATTAAGGTCTTAATAATATCTATGTCTATTCCTGAGTCCAATCGTGATGCCGAATTTTGTGTTACTCTGTAATTTCACGTTCTCTACTTGCTTGCATTTCCTGGTTCCGATCAAGCTAAGGTTTTATTTGATGATTTAATTTGATTTTTAAGGTTGATCAGGCATGTTCATGTAGAAAATATTATCCTGGAAGTCTCCATTCCTTCAAATTGCTCATTCTCTACTTGGGGGTGGTACTACAATGAAAACTGGAGTTACTTAATTTTAGACTCCGTTACTTAATTTAAGAAAGTAGTTACTTAATTGTAACTCCAGTAATTTTCTAAGTCTAATTTAATTAACAACCGACCTGTGAAAAGATTGCTGTTCAAAGTGACCACTACTGAGACCAGCATCCTGCAGCTTCAGGCAGGCACAGACACATTGGCCTTCCTTTTCTTTTCATACATTTTGTAATGTCACGAGCAAAAATACTCCATTAAATCATGAGTGAAAGTGGGTTCCACTGCAAGTTTACTTTTTACATTTGTGGTACCAACTGAAAATGCTAGATTCTTGATTGTAGAATTCACCATATAATATATGTTGACGATTTGTGCAGCTTTTGCTGCACTCACAACAAAGGCTTGTTCTACTATAGACATTGCTGACACAGCAAATTAAATTAGATGGTGTTGTTACTGTTATATTTTTACAAGCCTAAAAACCAGTATTGCTTCTTTGTATCTAATATTTTGTTATTGCACATGGTGAGCATTCAAGAGGTGCTGATTTGGTATCCAAGTGGGGCTCTAACTCTAATCTTCTTTCATCACTTATCAGTAGCTTTCAGCTTTCCATTTCAGAAGTTCCTCGCATTATCTGAGTTACAAATTTGCCACCCACAATTGGTAGCCACTGGTTGCAAATGAGATTCACATTGAGTGGTAGGCAAATTTACAGAATGACCTTGAGATTTGTTTGCTCACAATGCTAGTGTGTCAATTCAACAAACCTTTGGAGACAAATGATAATGATTCCCTACCCATAAAGAAATTACCCACTTGAAATTGTGATTGGTGGTGATTTTGTCTCCTCGATGGACGAAATCCAATGAGTTGGTTTGACTATTTGAGGATTGACAGAATGATTGATGATTGTCATTGTCCCGTGAATGTTCTATCTTTTATGCTTATTGTTACTCTTACGTTTCCTTCTTCAGACCAAAAGAATTCCTTTTTTTTTTGTTAGCGCAGGGACTTCGGTATCACGAAAATATTTCAACTGTTAAATTTGTTAAAAAATATAGCATTCATTTAGTCCAAGTGATCATCAGATATGCTGAATCAAAAACATGCAAAATTTTGCAATTTCAGTGTGATCTGTGTATGGCTCATTTCATTAGTTCTTGTTCATGCTTATGGTTTTCTGATTGTTTCCAAGTTAATTTATTAACAAGTACTATATAAAACTTTCTCTACCAACTTTCTTTTCTCACTCATCCAGCTTTATTATAGTTTTGGGATTTACGGGTGTTGATTCTCTCTTTCTCTCTCCTGTTTTCTTATATTCTACATGGCAATCTGTTCCACAAATATTTATACTTGTTCACTTTTACAATGCCCCCACTACTATTCCTTGTTTGTCCTAAAGCTGCCCAGAAGTAGAGCTATACAATCATGCCCATTTTCTCTTCTTCAACAACTTTTGTCTTCACTTTCTTGCTCATTTTCACTCTGGTTAGTCTTAATCCTCCAAGATGTCACTGTTCAAAAACCAGCAATGTCACTCGCAAGCCACGCCATCTCTCAGTTGATTACTACGCAAAATCATGTCCTGCACTTGAGCAACTTGTTGGTTCAGTCGCATCTCAGCAGTTCAAAGAAGCACCTGTTTCAGGCCCAGTCACCATTAGACTCTTCTTCCATGACTGCTTTGTTGAAGTATGTCTACTCGAGACTCAATTGTTTTCTTGCATGCATGCCCAATTTAGCATTGTTTCAGTAGTCTCTCTCCATTCCATTATCAAACTAGGAAAGGAAAAAAAAAAACTTAAATTGCAAGATCAAATAACCCAACTTGGACTATTCTAAGATATGTAAAAAGCTTAATAAGTGGTATTGAGTCTTGATTTATGGAGTTTATGCAGGGATGTGATGGATCAATACTGATAACAACAAAGCCTGGAAGCAGAGAGTTAGCAGAGGACAAGAAGGATTTAAGAGTTGAGGGATTTGAGACAGTAAGGAAGGCCAAGGCCTTGGTGGAGAGCAAGTGCCCTGGTGTGGTTTCTTGTGCAGATATCCTGGCAATTGCAGCCAGAGATTATGTCCACCTGGTATGTCTCTTTCTTATCCATTTCAACTTCACAGTCTCACGTCACACATCATATCCTACAACTTGTGCTTCTTCTTCATTATCATCCTATTATTGTCTCTACTATGTTTTCTCATTATCATGGCAGTAATCAAGTCCAACATTTCATTTTTTGAGGTCAATAGCTGACTATTCAGTTTAACTTCAACTTCAGACTGACAATTTTTAGTCTTTCATAGGGGAACTGGGAGTGATTAAAATTGATCAGAGATAAGGACAAATCTTAGTATATCAACATATCATATTATTGAATTAGCAAAACCAGAAGAAGACATTTTAATTTTCTGTCTTTTGTATGGTGGTTCAATTATATGCTTTACAATACACATAATGCTTCCAAAGTCGAATAGTGAAGAGAAAGACTGCTTGGTCATTTTTTTTGACAAAATCAGTTAACACGCTGTTCCAAGAGGACATAAATTAAAAAGAATAGCATTCATATATGCATGTCCCCTTTTTGTCTTTATAATCACAGATGTACTTTTTTTTTAACTGGAATCACAGAGGTACTTTGAACAGCTAAGCCAGTTTGTTGGTAATTTTGTTCTCAGTTCATATTCTCTAATCTCTACACTCCTCAGTGTTTCTTGATTAAATCACTATTAAGGCCAATTATTAATTCATCTAGCATTATATAATATGATTACAATTAAGAAATTGCAACATAGAGATTACTATGATAAGGGTGTTTTTCTATTATAAGAAGAGTCCAATTTGAATATGAAAATTGAAAATGCACATCTAATCACTTGAAGTAATCTCAGTTGGTCATTGATTAATCATATATACAATTATTAAAGTAGACAATATTAAATTGTTATTGTGTGTGGGGCAGGCAGGAGGGCCATATTACCAAGTGAAGAAAGGGCGATGGCATGGAAAGCTATCAATGGCATCAAGAGTGCCACCAAACCTTCCTCGAGCAAACTCCACCGTTGATCAGCTAATAAAGCTGTTCAACTCAGAAGGGTTAACAATGCAGGACTTGGTGGTGCTGTCTGGGGCACATACAATTGGCTTTGCACATTGCAAGCATTTTGTGAACAGACTCTACAATTACCATGGCACCAAGCAGCCAGACACCAACATGGATCCGAGGTTGTTGAAGGCACTAAGAATGTCTTGCCCACAATTTGGTGGCAATAAAGAGGACGTTGCACAATTTGATGTCACAACTCCATTCTTGTTCGACCATGCCAATTATGCCAATTTAGAGGCCAAAATGGGGTTGTTGGCTTCTGACCAGGCTTTTTTTATGGACCCACTTTCCAAGGACATTGTTCTGATTCTGGGGTCGAATAAGCAGAAGTTTTTTCAAGCATTTGCAGTGGCCATGGAAAAAATGGGTTCAATTGGGGTGAAAAGAGGGAGAAGACATGGAGAGAAGAGGAATGATTGCAGTTTTCACATGTCATGATTTCAATTCGTTTTTACAGTTTTAATTCTTTTAGATAGTTGATGATTTGTGCAATGGACCTGGTTGGTGCAGAACGTAAAAGACTTGGAGAAGAAAGAAGAGAGTAGAGTGAAGAGAGAGAGAGAAGATTAGAGAGAGAATAAGTTTGTTGTAATTGATTGGATAACCACTACAAACATTCCCTTCGTATATGACCTGCTGTGCCGTTGTAACAGAATGGTCATCTCAGCATAAAAGACAAATTAACATGAATAATAAAGACTAGACTATAACAAAACGACACCACTTAGAAAGTAAATGACAGTTCATGCAAAATGATAAACGACACCGTCTAACTTGACTAGTGTGCGACATGCCGTGAGCCACATAACACTCCACCCTTCTTGAAATGATTCTTGTCTCAAGAATCCAAATCTGTAACAAAAGACGGAAACTAAGCCTTCAATTCCTTGGCATCTTCCCATGCCGACTCTTCTACCCCCAATCCTTTCCACCATTTAAGATAGACCTACGGTCAGGTTATCACCAAATCAGAATGGCAGAGGAGGATATCTCGAAAACAACTTTCAGAACTCATCAGGGACATTACGAGTTTAAAGTCATGCCATTCGGCCTCACAAATGCCCCTGCCACGTTTCAGACACTTATGAACCAGGTGTTTTCTGATCATTTGAGAAAATTTATCCTAGTATTTTTTGATGACATACTGGTTTATAGCAGAAACTTAGAAGAACATACAGAATATTTGAGAATTGTTCTGGAAATATTGAGAACTAACACTTTGTTTGCCAAAAGTTCAAAATGTTATTTTGGAGTTGAACAGGTGGAATATTTGGGGCATTTGATCTCGGGTCAACGAGTAGCTACTGACCCTAAAAAGATTGTGGCAGTCCAAGCTTGGCCAATTCCAAAAATTCTAAAAGCCCTGAGAGGGTTTTTGGGTTTAACAGGATTTTAAAGAAAGTTCATCAAGGGTTATGGCACAATCAGTAAGCCCCTGACTGAGTTACTCAAAAAAGACAACTTCAAGTGGAATGATGAGGCTAAACTGGCTTTTGAACAACTGAAACAGGCGCTGTGTGATGCACCAGTGCTAGCACTACCTAATTTTAACATCCCATTTGAGCTAGAAACGGATGCTTGTGACACGGGAGTGGGGGCTGTGTTAATGCAACAAGGGAGGCCTATTGCTTATTATAGCAAGGCATTGTGTGCTAAGAATAGGGGATTGTCTACCTATGAGAAGGAATTGATTGCTATTCTAGCTGCAGTAGATACGTGGAGGCATTACCTAGAGGCCGCCCCTTTTATTATAAGACAGATCACTATAGTCTAAAATATCTTCTGCAACAAAAATTGAGCTCACAAATCCAGAAGAAAGGATTAAAAAAGCTCTTGGGGCTGAACTACAATATACAATATAAGAAGGGTAAGGAGAACAAGGCTGCAGATGCATTATCAAGAAGGGACGAGAAAGCTGAGGGTAAAGAGGAGTTACATGCTATCACAATAATCATACCAGAATGGCTGAAGGAAATAGTAGCCAGCTATGAAGGGGACTCTGACATTGCTGAAATAATTCAAAAGATTGATGGCAATCCAGATTCCAATTTGAATTACTCCTACAAGGATGGCATTGTGAGGTGCAAAGGCAGAATTGTGGTGGGCAAAAGGAAGGGATTAAGAGGTCTAATCCTAAAGGAATTGCACGCATCCCCAGAAGGAGGGCACTCAGGGTATCACGCTACCTATTATCAAGCAAGACAGCAGCTCCACTGGCCTAACCTAAAAAATGATGTCAGGGAAATGGTACGTGACTGTGACGTTTTCCAGCGGTGCAAGCATGAAAATGTACCATACCCGGGACTCTTAGAACCACTACCAATTCCTAGTGGGACTTGGCAAAGCATCAGTATAGATTTCATCTAGGGACTTCCATCTTCGAAAGGGAAGAACACTATCCTAGTGGTGGTGGATCGGCTCACAAAATATAGTCACTTCTTGACTCTCACTCACCCCTACAAAGCTCTAACGGTGGCCCATGTATTCTTGTCTAACATCTACAAACTACATGGATTACCTGAGAGTATAATTTCTGATAGAGATGTGTTTACAAGTCAATTATGGAGGGAATTGTTGAAGTTGTTAGGGACAGAGTTAAAAATAAGTTCTTCTTATCACCCCCAAACTGATGGGCAGACTGAGAGGGTTAATCAGTGTATTGAAACCTACCTAAGGTGCATAACATCTGAAAACTCGAAAAAATGGAATCGATGGATTTACCTGGCAGAGTGGTGGTATAACACTTCGTATCATTCTTCTTTTGGCATGACGCCATTCGAAGCTCTTTACGGATTCAAACCCCCAGTGCATTCTGCAGTAGTGGACTGCGAGCCACGAAATGTATCAGTGGCCTCCTTCCTGCAAGATAAAGAACAAACCATGCATGAGTTTAAACGACATCTCTTGAAGCCACAAGACAGAATGAAGATGAATGCATATAAAAATCGTAGTGAAAGGAGCTTTGAGGAAGGCGATTTCGTTTACCTAAAGCTACGGCCATTTCGCCAAAACTCAGTGGAGAGGAGGACGAATATGAAGCTAAGTCCTAAATTCTATGGCCCTTTTCGAGTTTTGGAGAAAAATGGTAAGGTTGCCTACAAATTGGAACTACCACAGGAGAGCCTGATTCACCCCGTGTTCCATGTGTCTCAATTGAAGCAGAAGAAGGCGGGAAAGGGTACTGTAGCAATCCCTAAGTTACCAGGTTATTTGGGAAACTCTGCGGCAATTACAGAGCCGAGAGCCATACTTGAGAGAAGGATGATTAAGAAGAAGAACAGAGCGGGGGGTGAGTGGTTAGTTTGGTGGAAAGGATTGGGGGTAGAAGAGGCGACATGGGAAGATGCGGAGGAAGTGAAGGCTCAGTTTCCGTATTTTGTTACAGATCTGGATTCTTAAGACAAGAATCATTTCAAGAAGGGTGGAGTGCTACGTGGGTCACGGCATGCCGCACACTAGTCAAGTTAGACGGTGTCGTTTATCATTTTGCATGAACTGTCATTTACTTTCTAAGCGGTGTCGTTTCGTTGTAGTCTAGTCTTTATTATTCAAGTAAATGTGTCATTTATGCTGAGATGGCCATTCTGTTACAACGGCATAGCAGGAGGTCATATACGAAGGAAATGTTTGTAGTGGGTATCCAATCAATTACAACGAACTTATTCTCTCTCTTCACTCTACTCTCTTCTTTCTTCTCCTCCAAGTCTTTTACGTTCTGCACCCACCAGGTCCATTACAATTTGGCTTTCTGGGGGTTTCAGTTTGGTGATTTTGGTTTGTTGTAGATGAGGCTTTTGTCTTGTGAATGTTTGGAGAGCCTGAAAATTCATTGGAAATAAGCTACCATTTTTCTTTTTGTTCTCATCTGAAGTCAACAAAAAAGAAAGATATAACACGAGAATTAACATCGACTATTTGGGCATCCAAGGGAAGATGAAAGATATAAAGTATAAATATGCAAAAACAGCATAGCTCATTCCGCATTGGACATACTCGAAAAGGGTTGAAAAGCAAGAGAGAGAATGAACTTGTTGTCTCAGTCTCCCATCATGTGTACTCGCTGTATTTCTTCGTCCACCAAACAGAGCCATGAGAGCCGTTGTCCAGGGCGTTGCCTCCGCCAGCGTGGAGGTCTACTTACTCCCATCAATCTCTCTCTAATTCTATATTTCTCTCTATCTCCTCCTACAAAGCCAAAGCATCGATGTTCCATTTTTCAGGTTGAAGGACGCATTTTGTCGGAGATAGGCCGAGGCCTCCTCGTCCTA
>CAODLS011847424.1:0-12428 GCA_948243855.1 Flueggea neowawraea | reverse complement strand
ACTGTAGGGAATGTGGAAAAAATGTATTTATTATAAGAGATAAGCGAACGGTACAACCCATATGCTAAATAAAGAAGCAGTTTGGGGCTTTATCCCTGTTATTATATTGTTGCCATTTTAATAGAGAATTTAAATTAAGGAAATTTATGCATTTGCCTTAAAAAAAGGACTAGGAAGGAGAGGACTACCACCATTTTCCCCAATAATATTGAGGTTTTCTTTCTTTTTTTGAAATAATATTGAAGTTATCTTGAATTTTAATAAAATCAAGGGAGAGAAAGAGAGGAACCAATTAAGAGTGAAATTTTCTTTTAATTTTTTATTCACCTCCAAATAGAATGGATAATAATAGATACAGAATGAAAGTTCCTCTTATTCCTATTTTGTTAGGCTGATTTTCTTTTTATGTAAAAATTCAAACTTAAAATTTTTAATTATTTTATGATTATGTGAACTAGAGAGAAATGCTAGTAACATCATCGTTTCTGCACTTGCTATACCAGATAAAAAATCGACATCTATCATTAATTTGTAGTCTTATTGTTCTTGTTTATAAAATTAACTTTTATTTTAAGTTGTAAATTCACAATTTGCACTGGAAATTCTCATGCGAAGTTTATAAGAAATTGTCTCATTGAAGAAAGCTAACCATTTGAGAATTATGGATTGTAAAATAAAAAATGAAGAAGACTAAAATAGTTAAATGATAAGATCATGAGCTTGTTTTCTTCTATTATTATTTTGAGTTAAAACTTTGTGAGGAACAATCTTTGGATTGAAATAGAAAATACACCGGTGAGTGTGATGGCTCTAATATCCTCCGAAAAGGAACTTATTTCCGGAACTCAAAAATTGACCTTATAATTAAGCATAACTCTCATTACCTATAAATGTGTAGCCACGAGTAATTATCTTATAGTGTAATAATAGACGACAAACATTTCTTTGATATGTCGGCAATTGTTGAGAGGAAGATGAAGCAAGTGTTACTCCAAGATCACCACCAGATTAATTACCAATGCGATTCTTTCTTTTTATTGCTTTGAGCTTTTTCATTTATAAAAATTAGTTCACAATCATTTTCCAAATTAAAGTATTATATCTCTCTTTTTTTTAATAAATGTTTTTATGAGATTTAAATCCATATCTTCTATTAGGTAAAGTTTGCTCCAGATCAACATGTTTTTTTATAAGATTGCTTTGTTTATCACTGAATTAACATGCTCTATAATACTTTTTACTATAAATTCAACTCTTAATTCTTAACATATTTGAAGACAATTTGTGATACTACTAAATAACAAATGAATAGTTAAATATCATAACACTTTAACTCCATATAATTAATTTGAAGCAAAAACTTATGATAGATGCAGGCAATATCGTTGACGATTTAGCTAGACGCGCTTTGAATTTTTTTCTTAAGTTAATAAGTTATATTACTCATAGGTTTTGATAGGCATGCTTTTTTTTCTCAAAATTTTGTACAAGCATTTTTTCAATGACTATCCTAGAACATCCATTTGTGTTTTAGATGAATAAAAAAAATGACCTATAAAAACAATTGTCGCAAAAACTTACAATGGATGCAAAAGTCGACATATATCACACTTGGAATTTTCTTTTTTCTTTTAGAAGTCAATCATGTTGCCGAAAGCAATCTACGTAGGAAGACTCGAAAAGATGCATCATTTCGTTGCATGGCCGCCACTAAAGTGCCTAGTATCATTCTAAACACATAATTGTAATTTCATTCCAATTAAAGTAATGCTTGATTGATTTGATTCAGTATCATTCTAGAATAAGATTACAAGTTAGTAAGATGAAAAAAGTTCTAATCACGTATTATTGATGCGAAGTTTCCATTAAAAGCTAAAGTTTTAATTTCTATTATGTAAGCGTGACGCTTGGAGTGGCTGACCATTGTTTGCTACTTCATTTCTATTATATAACCAATTCATTCTGGCGTCAACAATGAAGTTGATGATCGTATAAAGTTATGCATCCAAACACGTACGCACTTGTTTGTCATGTACATATAAAACGTACGCAAGATTAATATATCATATTGCTGCCACAAAAATAGACACCAACCATCATTTTCATCGACTTTAAGCGATGTTTTGGAGGATATACTCATAATAAATTGTATATACATTAAATATTACTCCATCCATCCTAAAAAAGATTAGGGTATACAATGGCAGAGACAAAAAAAAAAGGCTACGAAATTACATAATAAAACTTAACTAATAAAGAAATAAAAAATGCCACCAAACTAATTAAGTGTTGTGTGTGATTTGTAAGGTGGTGATCCAAGTCACATAAGAGATAACGAGAGTTGTTCTTGACAGGTCATCTAACGAATTAAAATTTAAAAAAAATTAGAAAAAACTTCTCCTTTAAATTTTACCTCTCCACTACACAACCGTTTGTCTTCATTCTTAATAAGAATATAGACTATATTTAGTTGATAAAATAATTTTTGTGTTTTGTTTTCTATTTTTTATCTTATTTTTATTTTCTAAAATAAAATAGAAAATAATGAAAAATTTTAGACTATGTTTAGTTGAGAAAATAATTTTTTGTTTTTTGTTTTCCATTTTCTATCTTAATTCTATTTTCTGAAATAAAATTGAAAACAATGGAAAATTCTATTTTTTCATGAACAAATTTTTTATTTATCCATTTCTTTTTTCTAGTTTTCTAAAAAATAATGAAAATTTTTCTTAACTATACAGTCGCTTAACTTCTCATGAGCAAATTTTTATTTTTTCATTTCTATTTTATAATTTTCTAAAAAATAATGAAAATTTTTCTTAACTAAACAATCCCATAACTTTTTTAACATAACTTCACCACTCTCTTTTTACCAAATTTCTGTTTTTGTCTCCTCCCAAATCTTTTTACTCGGTACTTCCCTATACTCACAATTACTAAATATATTTCTCTATTTTAATTTTATTATCAATATATTTTTATGTTATCATTAGAAAAGATTTGAATACGAGGTATTGTTTTATGAAATATTAATTACTTAAAAATTCAAGAGCATTATAGCTTTCAGTGTATCAAATAAAAAACGTGAGAAAATGGACAAGGCGGGAGAGTTGCTTGTAAAGCATAGATCATGAGGAAACAGAAAGCTCCCAACATGAAGTTTCACATTTGCTTTCAATGAAGATGGGTGGAAACATAACTCCCGTTAGAAACTTTTTCTAGAAGAACATAGCTTCGCCTTTGATGTCAAAACACATATTCTTTTATTGTTTTTTTTTCTTTTTTGATAAATATTATATTTAGCTATTTGTATAACATTATTGAAAATTAATATTTTCAGTAGCCATATGGGTTGTGATATATTACTACGCTTTGAGCTCAAAGGGTAGAACTGTAAGACAAAAAGGAGTCTGAGGGGAGTCCAGAGCTATTTTTGGAATATATTTTGACACCAAAGTCAATTATCCGATGATGGAATAGGAAAAGAGAGAGAATGAGAGAGTAGAATATGGTTAGAGAAGGAATGACTTATCTTTGATGACTGTGATGGCCGTGCTTTTATATGTTGAAGGATTATTATGCGTTACCTATCAATATGCATGTAATAGTGCCCATCGGTTGCTCATCTCGACTATATTCTCACACACTGGGATGTCTGAATGAAGAGTTTCTGCAAGATGGCTCGGTGCCCCACAACTAAGAGGACAACTTGGGCTAAGGTGCTTTTAAGTTTACATGCTTTATGTACTTTTACGTGTTGAAATATAATATCTTGATTAAATTTAACAGTTTAAATGGGGTCAACACATTAAAATTTAATGTATAGACTGCATTTAAAAATTTAGAATTAATTAAGGTGTTAAATTTCAGTCCTCAAAAGTACATAAAACATATATACTTAAAAACTCTGTAGCCTTCCACTTATGTATGCCCAAGTTCACTCTTTGTCTTGAATAGGTTCTGGTTTGTGAATGGGTTATTCATGCAGTTGAATAAATTGCGTGTGCGTTTTTGGAGAAATTCAAGAAATTGAAGTAGTAGCACTTTCGCAGTTTTGGCTGCTTTTAGGCAGTTGATTTTTCTCTTTTCCGGAACTTAGTTCAGTGGAAAACGAGTTCTAGAGCAATACTCCCCTGCTTTGCCCGTGTTCCACATAAATTTTCGGCCAAATTCTATTTTGCAGGGCTCAACTGTTATAGTTTTTTGTAGGAGTTTCTGTTTTCAATGCTATTTGTGGCATTTTTATTTATGTTCTGTCTTTTTTCTGATTGAAGAGTTTTAAGACTTTTTTTCATTTTTGAGAAATTTTAAGGTTTGAGTATAAATTGCATGCCAAATAGCGTGACTTTCAGTTTTTGGCTTTGATAATAAAAAAATTCTGGCCTCTTGCCTTCTTTCTCTCCCAAAATTCGACTTTCTTTATTGAATCAACGAGTTTTATCATTTATTTACTTGATATTCTTTTGAATCAACATATTTATATAAAAGTTTGTTTTTTTGACAGTTATGTGCGAGCCAACATATTTTAATATTTATCTTTCCGTTATTGGGTTCCGCTATGTCAGTTTTGATTTTTACGGCTGGGCTCATTCCACGTTAAGGACATATTGACGAATAAAATTTTATTATTTACACGAATTCAATTAAAGAAAAAAACACGAATGGAGGATATAGATAACAGAAACAAAAATGATTGCCCATACCTTATGATTGTCATTCCCAACGGCTACGATAGTTAAGGGAAGGGGGCCCAAAAAAAAGGCCAAGTGGTATATTGAATTGAGAAAAGAGGCGTCACATTGGTGGGCTTTCTGGGTTTGGCGTTCAAAGCTGCACCTAATAGTAGGGTTGGCAAGACGCATTTATAATACGATTACGGTATACACGATTACGACACGATACAAAATTAATTTTTTTAATATTTATATGATGTATAATAAATGTATAATAATGTGTGGTAATAAAATGTAATGACATGATTACGATACGACTAACACGAATTGTCACCTTAGATAATAGGTTGAAAGCTCATCAATCAAAGCTGGCCATGCATTCCTCACATTCTTCCAAATCATGTAACTTCACCATTAACACGTGAAGCTGACATCCTTGAGTCGGTATTTTGTTGCCTTCTCAACTCATATATAATTCTTTTTCTTAACTACACCGAGCTGTAGAAGAATACCAAGTTGTTTACCTTTTTATGTAATTTACCCATAAATAAATGCACTATTTAAACATTTTATTAAGACTTAATGAACTAATTATATGCTGAGTATTCTTTAAGTTGTTAACTTCTGCAAGCTGGTATTGAGTCTTTTAAAACACGATTTCTAAACAAATCTTTAACAGCTCGTTTTAGTTTTTTTTTTTTTGTAAGTTGTTATTCATGTAATTTTATCTTTCTAGAACAAATATAGGTATTCTTCTATAGCTCATTGTAGTGAAGAAAAATAACTATTAATATATTTATTTATTTACCATGAATTTTATATATATATATATATATATATATATTTCATAAAGGCAGAAAACGTCTCATGAAGCTGCAATTGCATTTCTCAACTACTCTTCTAACATCTCCACTTTCGAACCGTTAAAGGAGATGGTGCGTTGCGATTGCAAAAAGCGCCAAAATGCTTGGCGGAATGGTTTTTCGAACAGGTCCAAAGAAAATTGGGGTTGATAACATCTATGGTCACAAAAATTAAAAAAGATATTCACTAAAGTTGTAAAAGTCATTTTTTTCTATAATAGTGACAAAAATTTAATTAAATCACAGCTATGATCAAAACAACAGAAATTTGAGTAATTTTTAGTTTACATGTATATGTAGAATAACAAGTGAGATTGTCACGTAAGTATAAATGCCATGTGAATGATCAAACGTGGCAATGAAATTAATGAAAAAATTAATGGGACTTCATTAGCTAAAGTACGGCTATGATTAATTGTCATTAATTAACGTTTCAATTCCACCTTGAATGATTTTTTTTTCTTTTTTTTGTGCAATTTTTTTCTAATCAATATAGAAATTAAAAAATAAATTGATATCAATAATTTTTTTGGGTCAAGCCATTAATAATTTATTAGTAGTATAAAGTTATTTCTAAAAAATATTTAGCGTTATTTATATTTATTGAATTTCGAAGATTTATGAATTAATTAACAGGTGAATTTTTACATCAAGTAATACTCGTTAGTTTTAATATCAATTATTTATTCATTTCAACATAGGAAATTTTCTCAACAATTTTTATCCCTACAATATAATCATGCCATTAATTTTCCTATTTTTTAATTTTTTTTGCCACGTTTGTTTGTCCATATGACTTTTCTGTGTACGTGGCAATCTCACTTGTCATCCTACATGTACATATAAGCTAAAAATTATTCAAATTTCTATTCTTGTGACTAGGGCTAAGCACGGGTCCTGAAGATAACCGAACTAAACCAAATATCCAAACCAAATAGAATTGGAACCGAAAAGAACCATTGACTTTTGATTTTTTTCGAACTAAATTGAATCGAAATTTTTATTTGGTTCAAGTCTAGATCTTAAGCAATATCCGAACCGAACCGAATTGAACAGAACCGAAGAACCGAAACTAGAACCAAAAATTATATATATAATTGTTCATATTTGTTCAACTCAAAGGTGTTCATAGGTGTATATAGTAGTACAAATGTGTTCAAAGGTGTACATAGGTATTCATAGATGTACATTAGTGTACATAGGTGTTTATATAATCATAGGTGTACAAATGTGTTCAAATGTGTACATAGGTGTTCATAAATGTACAAATGTATAAATAAGTGTTCATATAATTATAGGTATTCATAGGTGTATGAAAATATTCAATAGGTCCACTATTCAAAGGTATTCATTAATGTACATAAATGTTCATATAATCATAGGTGTACAAAGGTGTTCAAAGGTGTACAAAGATGTTCAAAGGTGTTCATAAGTGTACGAAAGTGTTCAATAGGTGTTCAAATGTGTACAAAGGTGTTCATAGGTGTTCATAAGTGTATATACGTGTTTAAGGTGTTTTATACATAAAAGCGATAAATGCTATGATTTCCTTATCATAATTCATTACTTGTATGGAAGAGCAAATGAATTAAAAAAGCGTGTTATTTTTAATAGTTTTTGTTTTTCTCTGTTAACTTTTCATTTTCATTTTATATTATCTAAGTATATTTCGTTGAACATAAAGGTTGTTAGATAGATTAATTTTCTGGGCAAAATGTGTTTAAGTTGAATTTTTTTGAAACAAATCTTCAAGAAATGAACCAGAACCGATCCAATTTAACCGAACCGAAATCTCTGAATCTCCGAACCAAACCAAACTGAAAATTTAGATATTTTTGTTCGGTTGCTGTTCTGAAGAAAACCAAATCTCCAAAAATCGGTTCAGTTCTGGAGATTTCCAAATCTCCAAACCAAACCGACCTATGCTCAGCCCTAATTGTGGCTATAACTGTAATTTAATCAAACTTTTCTGACTCTGGTAAAAAAAAACCATTTTTGTAACTCTAGCAAACTTCTTTCCTAACTTTTGTGATAAATGGGTGTTATTAACCCAGAAAATTGTCATCGTAGTAGGGCAACAAGAACAATCAAAAACAGAAAATTTTCAACTTCCAAAAACACGATTGGCTCTTCCGATCAAACAGAAAAGAAAAAAAAAACATTGGCTCAGGTTTTCCACACACACACAACATGTGATTGCAAAAAAGAGGGGACTAACGTGGGTAGCCGGGCCCAAAGTAAAATGGTCCAAAGTAGTGGCAGGGTTTAGGGTTCGGGACCAGGCAGAGCTTGTGGTCCACATCATGTGATTCCTGGAAAAGTATAATAATCTCGAGGAACATTTTCGATCCATTAAGGTTCAGGTACTTGGTTGGGTTCTGCAAATCCAACCCCTGCTTCATTCAGTATTTCCAATCATCCTGATAAAACTGCTGAGGCCACAATAAAACTTCTGGCTACTAACCCTCTCTTTTCTGAACCAATTGCAATTGTCAATTAATATAGCGAGACTTGTGCATTGCCTCAAAAGTTGTGGTAGTGAAAAGTAAAAATTATATCATATACCATCTAATGCTTATGTTTGTATGTACAAATAAGATATTAATATTCATTAGTTAAAATATGAGTAATGATGCTAATTTATTTTTTTTTAAATGATAACACACTATCCTGTAGTTGGTGTCTTCAAATTTATGGCTCCTCTTTTGCTCCTTTTTCTTTTGATCTTTTTCTCATTTTCTTTATTTTGTAGCTTCTCTTAATGTGCATATATGGTGTTTTTAACCTCCTGAAGTGTATGGTAAGGTTATTCTTTCACTAAAGTTTCATTTTCTGCTTAACTCATCAAATAGCTTTGAAGCACTAAAGGCTAATATCATTAATGGAACTATTAGGTATGTAATGCCTTCATTTTCTTTGAAAAAGAAAAAAGATTAGTCCAAGTCAGAGAAGAAGAAACATGTACTTCATTACCTCTCTTAAACACCAATTTACTACAGCCTAGGTAGTGCACCAATATTCACATTATCAAACACACTTCTCAAAGATTGAGCAGTAAATAAGAAGAAAATCACATCCTGGCTACAAGGAACTTTTCTTTTTTACACAATTAACATTAGCAGAAACTGATAAACTATTTGGCCTCCATGAAATGACCCTTGTAAGCCCCCAAAGCAAACCCCTAATCCACACCCCCAACACATAATCATGAAGCCCCATCAAATAATTGCAAAACAAAGCATGTCTAAGACGAAGATGGTGGTCGATTACTCCATTTTTTTGTCGCAATGAAAATTAAACACAAACCTCGCATGAATGTTTACTCGTTTCCCAAGTTTAGTGAACCGTCCTTCATCAACTTAATGCTTAGACTGTTGAATCTGCCTCTAGAGTAATGGCGTGAAGCCTTCCGCCAGTCTGTTCCAGTTTTCATCATGGCGACAAATTCATCATAACTGATTTTTCCGTCCTGCATTCATATAACACCAGATTTGTCAGATAGAGACCAAATGGATTTGAAGTTCTATTTTAGAATTTCCTTTTGCTTGACTATTTACCTTGTCTGTGTCCACTTCTTGGAAGATATCGTTTGCTACATCTGTACAATTTTCTGCTCCATCTTCCATCAAGGAATCCCTTAGCTCATCTGGTTCAATGTAACCATTGCCGTCCTTGTCAAAGTAGGAAAATGCCTCGTGAAGATGTTCATCATTCGCCATCTTTTGGAGATGGAGGGAAACAGCAATGAACTCCCCGTAGTCTAGTGTACCTTTACCATTGGTGTCTACCTGTTTCCAGAGAAGTTAATTCAAAATTCAGAACAAAAGAAACAGATGCGTAGCTGCATTCAAACTTTTACCAAGTTTACAAATATCCTATTTCACTGGAGTGCATTTTATGAAATGCAAAAATACAAGTAGGCACACTGCACAGTAAATTTCAGGTGGATTTTTTAATTTATTTAGTTATAAACTGAACAGTAAATGATGCAGTTAAAAGTCAGATTTGAAAAGTGCCAATAATCATAAGCTCTCCATTCCAGCAGTGCCAGAAGAATTTTCCTTAAAGGTAATGGCAACTGATTTTTATGTTTCACATTGATGTGGTCTTCTTTAAAACACCAACATATTCATGTAATGATGTAAAGTTTCCACAAAGAAAAGAAAAGGTGAGAAAATAAAGGGTTGAGTTGGAAGGCTGGAGACGGGGAGAACTGAAGCAGATAAGTGCTGTTCATCAACTGGAGTTTATCTGACATACTCATGGGATTAAGATCAGAAATTCCATTTCAATTTTCAAGATTTTCCTCAAGAGGAAGTAACTATTAAAATGATAAAGGCTTCATAAGGAAGATGAGATAACAAAAAGAAAAAAGACATTGCAGGAAAAGATCTTAGCCTTTCCTTAAACGGACGCCAAAATCATTACGGGTGAAAGAAACTGAGGACTCTGAAGGCTCATATTATTAAAGCAAATAAGTGAACAAAATACACTCACAGCTTCTATAAGCATTTGAACTTCAGATTCTGCAAGCTGGGAGCCAAAATTTCGCAATCCAGATTTCATCTCTTCTACTGAAACAATACCATCATTGTCAGTGTCCATCTTCTTGAACATTTCTTTCATGTCTTCAACTTCTTCAGTAGATAAGAAGTCAGCAATTACCTGGAAGAAATCACCAATTTATTTAGCTTTAGATGGAAAAAGGCAAGCAATGCATATGCAAACAAAAATTTTCGTAAACATAAGGTACTAACCCTTAAAGCTTTTCTTTTAAATCTATTCATCATTGAAAACTGCTTAAGTCTTGATTTGACAACATCTCCAAGAGGAACATTTGGCGCTTTTTTGGCATTTTGGAGCCATGGATGCTCTGTATAGAAGTTCAAATAAGATGAACCTTAAAAAATGCAGATCAAGCATTCTAAACATCGAATATTAACAAAAGCAGAAATTCGATGGGCCTATAAGCAGAAATTTTGTAATATATTGTCATGCATATGAGAAATTAAAGTTTATAAAGCAATTTAAGGACATGAGCTCAACTGTAAGCTTTCATAAGGACAAAATTGCAAACTATGCAAGTGAAGCATCAGTAGCATGGTACTTCTACAAAGCAAGTAAGCAAAAGGAATTTTACGATTTCCCTTCTAAATTATAACCATTGCAACCAAACCTTTTTCCTAGGAGTGTCTGGTCAAGCATGTATGATTTAGCACAATTCTTTCATTTCAAGTTTTGACATAGTTTCAGCATCATTAATACTGGTATCTGGTCAAGCATGTATGATTTAACAAATTGCTTTCATTTCAAGTTTTGACATAGTTTCACCATCATTAATACTAACTTATAAACACAATGGTCGCTGAGAAATAAAACTTGCCTAGCACTTGCTTTGCTGTTAGTCGAAACTTTGGGTCTGCCTCTA
Organism: Flueggea neowawraea; assembly: GCA_948243855.1. NCBI lineage: Eukaryota > Viridiplantae > Streptophyta > Magnoliopsida > Malpighiales > Phyllanthaceae > Flueggea > Flueggea neowawraea. Next base: position 1,464 of record CAODLS011847424.1, on the reverse strand, counting down.
ACATTTGCCTGACAAGATTCTTGGCACTCTCTGAAATACTTGGCCATGGGTCTCGTTTGAAATCTATAACTCCACCAAGAATTGCCAGCGCAACCCCTTGCTCAGACTCTGTATTGAATGTGCAACATCGAGACATCAGAAAACAATCTTAACTTTCAAAGAACAGATGCCCCCAGATTGAATGATTATCAAACATCAAAAGTTAATCTAGCACAAGGAGAGATTGAAACATACACAGATACACAAAGAGGAGAGATAGGGCATAAATAATTTATTACCAGCCCAAAATGGAGGAACTCCACAGAGTAAGATGTAAAGAATGACACCAGCACTCCATATATCTATTTCGGGCCCATAGTTCCGCTTGAGCACCTCAGGAGCCATGTAATATGGACTTCCAACAATTTCAGAGAACCTCTCATCTGGAAATTTAAAAATTTAGCGGAACTTAATATCTGTATGATATAGAGATAAATGCATATGCAACCACATTCAAAGAAAATTCATGTATCCATTGCTTCATAATTTGCAGATTTTATTGTCAGCCCCTTGAAAGTTTCTTTTAGCAGATAAAAGAAGATGTCAGTGATGATGCTGACTGCCGATTTCAGAATCATGCCAACGTTTCTGAAATGACATAGGAAAATCTTTATGTCCCAACCTGCTTGACCTTGATGCATTTGAACCTCTTATATTGAAAATTCTTAAAAATATGCTATCACAATAATAAAACGCACGAATTGTACTACTCCAATGGATGAAAATACCAACGACACAACAAAGAATATTGGCTTTAAAGGAGAAAACTTGTATGAATGAGGATGCACAGAGTACCAAAATTTCACTTGAAAAGAACCATCTAAATTTCCATTTCTGAACATAACTGTTTCCCAATTCACCAGGATTCAAAGAAGGGAGGTACTTAACAGCCAAATCTCTTTTAACATTTCACAGCTCTCTAACATCCAGGCACAGACTAATTCCCAGGACATTATCAACTTCAATCAAATAGAGAACAAAAAAATTAAGAAAAAAGAGAGCACATCGCCAAACAAGAGGTGCAAAAATAATCCTTTTCTTTTGGCGGTAGAGGTGCCAAAATAGAATTATCGATTGAACTAATGAATGCTAAAAAGAAACCTAATCATAAAATCCTCGCCATGTTGCAGTTCATTGCAGCCGCATATCAATCCACATTCATTAATTTCTACTCCTACATTTCGTGTATACTAAAAGAACATTTCTTCACCAATGCTACCACACAACATTTACCTAAATCACACATTTCAACTAACAATTAGACAATGCAGGAAAAACAAAAGATTGAAACAGCAAATTCCTCACCAGGCTTAAAGAATATAGACAATCCAAAATCAATAGCTTTAAGCGGAGAATTCTCCTTCTTATTCGCAAATAAGAAATTCTCCGGCTTCAAATCCCTATGAATCACTCCATGCTTATGAC
>CAODLS011847409.1:0-13556 GCA_948243855.1 Flueggea neowawraea | reverse complement strand
TCTGTAACCCAACTCTGTCCCTCGTTTGAACTCAAATATGAATGGATAGTTCACTCGATATCGCCTCCAGAAATATATATTCCCAGCATATAAGATCATATGCAAGATAATGAATCCGAAAAACCTGCAATTACATGGCACAAATTCATAAATCGCCATTAATTCATCACAAAATAAATGAAGGCATAAAAGTTGTGAACTTCAAGAAAAGCTAATTGAACTTACGAGTAGAGTGGAAATATGTTTTCCATGTACCGTGGACCGCCCGCACTGTTGAGGATATTTCGGAGACGTATAATCACAGCTAAAGCAATTACAAGTGATATTGCACAGCCGGTTAATAGACCTGCAAGTATAGAATTCATCAGAAACAATAGTCGGTACCAGATAAACACAAATATCATCTTTTAAGAAGCAAGATTAACAGAGATCAAAATCGATCTTCAGTTGAACTTCATAGCTTTTCTGTCAAAGATTGCGAGGAAACATTCAACATTTGACTCAAGCCTCTCTGTTTGAACCTTACCCAGTATGAAGGTATATCTATGCCTTTCCCTTAGCTTTTTCGGTCTTAAACTGCCCATTCCTTTGCTGCGACTCCCATTTGCAAAATGTTTAATGAAGGTGGCCTCCACGCTCTCCATGAGCTTGGCAACCTGTGAAGGAAAAAAATTTCAGCTTTGGAAGTAAATTTACACGCTAAAGAAAAAGAATGTTGCAGAAGAATTAGTCTTGCCTCAACAGAGCTGCCAAGATAAGAATGGTCCACCGTGTTTATGTAGACTCTTGAAGCATTCCGCAAAGTGGTCTGCATCATCAGTTGAAATTAATTACTTCAGTTTAATCTTGAGTGCTTCAGCTATACATGCTTATTACTGCAGACAGAATGCATTGTACCTTGTCATATTTTTTCATAATTTTCGCCAACGCTAGCTGGTTCATGAAGCTGCAAACATTAAGCAAACGGACTCAAATTCATTAATTAACAAGAAGAATCACAGTTTTGAGTTGAATTCTGTAAAAGATGTCAGAAGAAAAATTACCTGTAGCTCTTCAAAAGTCTAAGCTTTTGATAGAATTCAATGAAAGCCCGGGACATAATTTCCTCTGCTTTTCTCAGCTCTTCCTTGCTGTACGACAAGTCTGGTTTTGTACACAAGATAATGTTTTTCACTGTTGATACTGATGTTGAAGTATCTACATTAATCTTTACATGATCCAAGACTTCTAATGGAGGTGGTGTGAAACCCAAAGCATCCAATTGGGTTCCTGTGGATCGCCTTTTACTGTTAGAACTCTCATCTCTGCTTCCTGTGCTTCCATTTTCTGAACTCACCGTGAAGCTCATCTCCACTTCCTGAATCACATCCATTTTTGGAATTTCTTCACCATCACAGACACTTTGTTTTAGTACTAATTCCATAAAGTTGTATTCTTACAAGACGTTAAACACATCTATCAATGAACTTTCGCTTATTAATACTAGAGTCATTTCCAGGACTGCAAATCGAAAAAAGGGGAAGATTTCAAATTAAACGAGAGATGGGATTTTCCTAACCTGGATTTGCGCCATTAATGGGATGAACAGCCGAGTCAATAGCAAAATCAGCCACATTAGTCCCTGCAACAACAGGAATCTCCACCTTAAACCTCAAAGCAATCAAAGCATCCATTTGTTTACTCAAATCCTCAGCCTCAGCCATAACTTCCTCCACATGACTCTTATAAAACCTGTTAACCTTATTGAACTCATGATCAAGCTGTCGAAAAAAGACAAGCTCACTGTCTCCAGTTTCATCTGCTGCATTCAGAAACATTGTCAAGTACTTCCCTTCACCACCACCACCTCCTTCTTCTTCTTCAGGCACAGTACTAACAAGTATTGTTTCATCTTCAGGACCGCTGGGACTTTTGTTTCTGACTCTGCTTGTAAGGCCACTAAATGCTCTGTATAATGTAATATTTCTCTTCAAATTCCCCATCGGTGTTGGTGGCTTGGTTCTTCTTTTTGTGTTCATTACATCTTTCAACAGGGATTTTAGATATGTGTAATCCATGTATGCTTCTTGCCATTCTTGAACCATCTGTGATTTGAATTCTTTCCCAAACTTCATTTTGTTCTTCCGAGGTTTTGATAATAAAAACAAAAAAATGATTCAAAAACTAATGTTGGGTTTAGCTTAATTAAAGATGGGTTTGGTTATCATTAACTTCCAAATTTCATAATTCAAAATTGTTGAATTTTCATCTTATATAACTTTTTCTAAGTTCAACTTTAAAGGATTTGAATCTGGTGCAATTTCTAGGGGGATGTTAATTCTGTCAAAATATTATGAAAATTGGAATTCGATACAATAAAAAGATAAAATGGAAAAGAATACATTATGGTTTTCCATGATTTGAAGCCTAATTTGCTGCATCAATGTGAAAAGTTATATATATGTAAGTTGATACTTATTTGGCGGATATTTAGTCTTAAATCAAAACATTAGCATAAAAATACTATTATTTATTTTTTATTTCACACGTGCAAATTATTTGAATTAGTTTATGCAATTACATAGTGCAAATCATTCAAACTATTTTTAGAAGGGTGATTTATCTAATTATTTTTTCAAAGTTTTTTAAATTACATTAAATTATACCTTAATATGCTCTCATTAATTCATCTTGGAGAAAGATTGTTTCAACAATATTTGGTGGATATGTATATTAAACTCGAACAAACAAGGCTTGATTTCTTCTGGTTGAAACAAAAGAAAATTAGATGTGTTGTATCAAGAAATATATGATTGTGTTATGGCTAGAGAGAATAGAGCTAAAGAGGTCAAAAAAAGAATTGTTCTACCAACATCCTTCATAGGTGGCCCAGGAGATATGAGGAGTCGATATATGGACTTCATGGTTTTAGTTCAACGATTTGAAAAGCCTGAATTTTTATGAAAATTACATGCAATCATGACTGTAAAGAAATAAAAGACAATTTTAAAGAAGGTCAGACTGCTCAAGATAGACATGATCTTGTTGCTAGAGTTTTTTGGGGAAAATTGCAAGATTTAAAAAAGGAGCTCTGTACGAAACAAATATTTGGTAAAGTAGTCGTTCATGCTCATGTTGTTGAATTTCAAAAGAGAGGTCTACCTGATGCTCACAATTTGATAATTAATGCACTAGGATTCAAGATTACAAATGTAAATGATTATGATATTCCAAATAAAGAACTTGAGCCAAATCTCTATGAAAAAAATTGTGAAACAAATGATGCATGGACCTTGTGGTGACAAAAATCCAAAAAATCCTTGCATGGTTGGTGGTAACTGCAAGTCCCATTATCCTAGAGCATTTTCTGAGAAAACAATGTAAGGAATAGATGCATATCCAATATGCAAAAGAAGTAACAATGGAGTCACAGTAAGTAAATATTTTTTAATTAAATTATCAATATTTTATTTTCAAACATTTTATATATTTTATGCATTAATTTATTTTTTTGTATTCTTTACTTTTTATGCATTAGGTTCAAGTACGAAATGTTATTCTGGATAACAAATGGGTTGTATCTTATAATGCTTATATTCTTTAGAAATATAATTGTCACATCAATGTTGAAATTTACTCAGATGTTAAGGTAGTAAAATATCTTTACAAGTATGTTTATAAAGGTTATGATAGAGCTACAATTTATATTGCTTCTCCAGACGGAGATAATATCACTAATGAAATTGAAATCTTCTAAGAAGCAAGATGGGTATTAGCACCGGAAGCAATATGAAGATTATTTGAATTTGAAATGAATGACATGTATCCAACAGTCATAATTTACATCTTCACCTTCTTAACCAACAATCAGTACCTTATCCAGAAGACGCAAATTTAAGCAAGATTCTTAACTCCAAAAAAGAAAAAAGAACAATGTTAACTGAATTTTTAATGTATGTGCTATAGACGAGGAGGCCAATGGTTTGCTATATAGAGAATTTCCTAAACATTACGTGTCGAATCAGATATCAAGGAGATGTTTCGAATGAAGAAAGGCAAAATGGCTGGTAGGATATATGGAGCAAATCTAATAGAAGGTGAAAGGTACTATTTGCAACTTCTTTTAAATCATGTAAGATCCTCAAAATCATGTGAAGACTTGTTAGTTGTTAATGGAATACAATATTTGACATTTAAAGAATCAGCTTTACAAAGAGGATTATTGGATACTAATAATAGTATTCCAGAGTGTATGAATGAAGCAACTGCTTTTAAAATGCCTCAATCTCTTAAAAAGTTATCTGCTACATTATTAGTTTATTGTCAACTAGCTAATGTTCAGCAATTATGGGACAATTATCTTGAAGCTATGTTTGAAGATTTTAAAAGACAATAGAAGAACTCAATTGATGGACAAATACAATGCATTTTGAGAAGTATTGGCTATTTTTTGGAAAGTATGGGGAAAATATTGAAAATTATGATATGCCTGCTCTTGAAGATAATTTTGACCACTTTATTCTGTCAAACAAAGAAATAGAGGAAGAAAAGGCTATTCAAACTCCTGTTGAAGATTTTCATGCATCATTAAAATTGAATCCAGAACAAGAGATTGCATACAAGACAATAATAGCCAGAGTTGATTCAAACAAAAGTGAGATTTTCTTTGTGAACGGTCCTAGAGGAATTGGAAAGACATTCCTATATCGAGCCATACTTGCTAACATAAGATCAAGATGTACTATTTTTATTTATATAAATTCCATGGTTGACAAATTTCTTATTCTTTTTTAGATCGTGCATGATACAAGCTATTTCAATTATATTCTTCATCTACATAAATATTGGTTTATGTATAGCATGGCTTAAAGAAAGAATGAATAGCACGGCTTATAGAACTCAAGTAGGATAGAATGAATAGGCATAAGCATGATGAGGAGACCAAATAAATTTTCTGTGTTAACTCTTGAGATTGCCTTTGTTCATGGATATTAAAAGATATGCATTTTACTTGATCTATCTACTCTCTTTTTTTTTTTTTTTCTCTTTACTTCTAATTCATACTCACTCTCTTTTTATTTCCAATATAACCAATTTCAATAGTTATTTACTTCTAATAATTCAATTATTCTTTATAGCGTTAATGGCTTCCAGCGACGGTAATGATAAATTTAAGACAATCGAGAGTTTACAAATTAGAGAGCAAAAAAGGACAATTAGAGTTTTAGTCTTACATAAAGGTGACGAAGAGGTTTCTCAAAAAGGTTAAAATACATGAACTTGATTTTGATGGACGAGCAGGTAAATATTAAAAATAACTATATATTCCTTTTTGATTTTTCAAAAAACATTAACCACTCTATGTTATTTACAAGGACAAAAATCATTGCAACAATATTCGGACATACATCAAAAAATTCAAACATCTATTATTCAAAGATCACGTTGACTTTATCAGTGATGCCACTCTAAAACGTAGGGTTGTCAATTTTTGACACAACAACATAACTTTGTAAGACGACACGAACGACACGACATGATTGACAAGAATTCAATTTTTGTAATGTTTATGTATTGTATAATGATTTGTGATATATAAATGACATGACTAAAGAAAGAAATAACATTTTAGAAAAAAACCACAGATGTCATGGAGCTAAAAACATACAACTAACCGACCTACTAACCTTTACATTTATATATTTAATTAACTATGATATTAAATATATTATGTCAAAATAGCCAACAGAATGATGCCTACTAAACTTAACTATAAACCAATAATTGATTTTAAATTATCAAACAACAGAATGGAATATTCCAGCTGATAAGGCTAAAAACCTATTAGAAAGAAAGAAATCAAACTCAATGATACCTAATTGCAAATAATGTATGAACAATATTGAATATCTCAATTAACCTGAATGAGTTAGTTACTTAAAACTAAGTTTAAATCGTTGCTCCCTCAAATGTGTTTTATACAAAATTCAAGCAATATATAAGAGAAATATACCAATGATTTAACCTTCACTTGGTGTTAGAATGGCCTCAAATGCACTCTCTTTCCAACAACCAAATGCACAATGCTAGCCTAAGGGAATCATGACCTCAACTCACAGAAGAAAAGCAATATCCTTTTTTTCCCCCCAACCATGCTATGTTGATGTTCTCTTTTCTTACTGCATCAAAATTCAATATAGCCTTCATTACTGAAGGTTTATTTTAGTTGGTCTAGAGCTATATTTTTGGAATCGTTGACGCGCTCAATAGCATTCATCTCAGAATTTGAATGACACATGCAATAATCTTCTTACACGTGCATTCATCAGATGTCATGTATTGGGAAAGTGGGAGTGAATTACCGAGTTTTTTTAGTTTAATTGAGTTTTTTATTCTTTTAAAATTTCAAACATAATGAAAAATTTATATTTTTTTCTTTCATCTCTTATAATATTTATCTTTTATAAAGAGTTAAGATAAGATTTTTTTTATTAAACATATATATTACAAATTATATAACTGATAAAAAAAGCAAAAATAATATCTTTATATAAAAATTAATAACACAACTTATAGGGTAAATCAATGGTAAAAAATAAATGCATCGCAAGACAAAACAAAAGAAAAAAGACAAAAAATTAACGAATGTGATGACTACATGCCAATAAAATTATTAAAAAAACCAACAAATTGTATTACTCTTTTCCTTCGAATTTCTCAATTTTGATATACTTATGCGATACATTAATTACTGCATGTTGTGTTATTTTACTATCATGGACAACTTTTATCTTTACCAATCTCAATAAAATTATATTTTATTATACGAATTTATCGACAAAAACCACATGCGCACCACACGTGTCAAATTTACTATTTATATAAAGATAGAAATTGGTTGTAATGCCTTGCTCAATTTTAATCGGACATCCGAGTAATTTTATGAATTATTTGAAAAGAGTGCATGTTTACTCGAGTAAAAGAAATGTTACTCGAGTAACATGCGGCCCTGATTACTCGAGTAATGGTAAGGATCACTCGAGCAAGCGTGAATCTTTTATTTCTTTTAGAAGCCTAGCTCACTCGAATAATATAATGTGTTACTCTAGTGAATTGGGACTTGACTTACTCTAGTAAAGTGAGGGATTAATCGAGTAAGCGAAGCCTTATTTTCATACTGAAGAGTGTCTTACTCGAGTAAGCCATGTATCTGGGTAGCAGTGTTGTTGGTTAGTAGCCTTTAAAGTCGGGTTTATCAGATTTTGTCGGTCATTTTTCAACCCCTGAACACTTCTCCTAACCCCAAAAACATCTCTCTTCCATTCTCTTTACTTCCCAATCTATTTCTTCAAAGATTGAAGGTAAGATTTCTACTCTAGCTTAGCTCTTGCTTCTAGTTCATGGAGGAGGCTTTAGAATTTGATTTTTGATGCTGGGATTCGATTATTGTGGGACATGGATGGGTTTTTAATTCTGGAACTTGATGAAATGATTTGGTTTAGGATAAGTGATAATGAATTTAGCTTAGATTGGTATTAAACTTGAATGGAGTGGATGGAATGTTTGGGTCTCTATCGATATAGATGTCAGAAGTAGTTACTCGAGTAATACAGTTTGTTACTCGAGTAATAGAGGTCACAGTTCACTCGAGTGAACTCGAATGGTTACTCGAGTGAAGTGTAGGTTTGGTTACTCGAGTAAGAAATATTATTACTCGAGTAAGTCACGTATCTGAGGAACTACAAGTGTAATTTCCATACTTTGCATATATGGAGGACTAATATTGATATTTTATATATTTTTAGGACTAATTTGATATTTTATATACTTTGAGGATTGAATTATAATTTTGGGAAGTATGGGGACTAAACTTTAATTTTACGTAAATTTCGATTTTTGAGACGAGAGAGATAGATCTTTGATCGAAATAGGTTTTTAAGCGTCGAGCGAGCGTCTGCATCTATAATTGCATTTCATACATTTAATATTGTCACAGTACCCGTACCACATTTTGACATCTCTTTAATATGTTTGTTTTAGCTTCTTGTTCCTGCCAATAAGATCAGCCACCTACTAGTGGTGTTTGATTGGATTGTCAGCTTGGACTCTAAGTGAGTGCGATGACAGTTTCAGACACATGACTATATCTTCTGAATCCTATATATTTTTTTATGTGTCTAGCTTTATTCTAAAATCTTAATAATTAATGATTTGGTTAAATATGAATCTAACTTATGTGATAAATAACATTCAGTACTCTGTTTTTTTTTTGATATCTGATAAATATATATTTCAGCAAAATAATATATGTTCTGCATGTTCGTTTGCTATGTTAATAGATATAATTTATTGACTCGGGAAACCTTAGCTAAGGGAATTTGTGACCTTTAATATACCATTGACCAGTCAAGGCCTAGTTACCAAGGTTGGTGGTAACATTAGACATGACACCTTAGCTACGGGAATTTGTGACCTTTGATATACCATTGACCAGTCAAGGCCTAGTTACCAAGGTTGGTGGTAACATTGTGTGTCCGACCAGACACACGGGTCAGCTGGCAGTAATCCACGATTATTTAGTCAGTTAGGGAATTTATCAGATTCGTTAAGTCTCGTGTCTATTAATCAATTAAAATATAAATATATGTATATGATTTTGTTGAATGTATGTTATCTACTTTGTTTGCGAAGGATTTAAAAATAATTTTTTGAATTAATATATACGTAGCATGTATATAGATATTATATATATGTTATAGCTGCATGTGATATTTTTGAATTGTTTTCAAAACGGTTTATGTGATGCACGCATGAGGAGATTTGGAATGTTGTCTCTCAGTGAGATTTGTCACCCCCTCCCCTTAATATTTTTCAGGTATACTTTTGGCATCTAGCTGTCGTTCGACACCTTAGTTCTCAGTGAGACGTTCCTTTTGATTGTGAGTGCCTTTTTGGTTTGGCTCTGTATATTTATAGTTGAGTTCTACATTGGATTGTTGTTGGGTTACTGAGTTTATTTTGTATTTCGGTTATACTGTTTTACTTGTATATTATCTTGATATATCCTTATTTTGAGATATTTTATTATATAAAATATGTTTTATTTATTTATTTATTAAAAGTTTTAATTTAACTAATGGTTTTAAATGAATAAGTTTGGTAGAATGTCTAATCTTCTAAGGCTTGTGCGGGATGGATCGAGTCTCCGGTTTGGTTCGTCTTGTACACCGGTCATGGTCTAAAAACGGGTCGTGACATTGGTCTATAAATAAATTTCTCTTGCCAAACTTCGTCACCTAATTCTATTATAATTCACAGCTAGTATTCAGAGTGGTTAACAAAAATGAACGTACGCGCAACATATATAATTTAATTTGGAGCAGAAATTTTCAGAAAGATTGTGGCATACAATCTGTCATTTTTTGGTTTTTATCCATCTTGTTCTCGTCTATATATTATCTCAGTCGTCACTTTCATTTTCAAAAGCATGAGCATTGAAACTGTGTCCAGTTGTAAACAATCTTACACAAGGAATTTCATGTACAAATTTTAAAAGAACTTTCATATTAACATATACAAAAGTTGACATTTATCTTCAGTCCTATATTTCCTTTTTTATAAGTCATCTTCCGCACAGTTTTATTCATCTAGAATCTTATATTTACTTGGTTTCATCCTTTTATATTTTAACGTAAATGAACATGCAACTCTCTCCTAGAGTTTAGAAAAATTGCAATTACAATGCATTGGTAGCATACAACTTTTGTTCAAAAAATAATAATATAAGGAGACATATCATTAGGGGTGGAAATGAGCCGATCGGCTCGGAACTCGGTTCGTTCACAGATCAACTCGATAATAAAATGAGTCGATCTTGAACAAAATTTTAAACTCTTTTTAATAAATGAGTCGAGATTGATCACCCAAAAGCTTGTGAACAAACTCGTTTGTAGGCTCGTCTATATATATACATGTGTGTATATATGTGTGTGTGTTAAACTAAATTATGAAAAATATGTTTATATTTAGAATAGTATTTAATATTTGAGCCACATCAACAAATGTTCAAACTTACACTAATTAACAGTGTCTATAAAAGTTCAAGCATGCTCGCATAAGATGATCTAATATTAGATTGGACTTGTAAAATAAATTAAAAATTCTAATAGTTTTTTGTTCAATTACATGTTTAACATAATTTTATTGAACTAACATAAATTTGATTATATTTTTTTAAAGTTGTTTCCAAAGTTAAACTAGCAAATTTTGTCTACAAATTTATTTGAGTCTTTGTTAAGCCAAGTTCAAAAAGCTCGCGAACAAGCTCGTGAGCTCACAAGCTTGTAACGAGCTGAGCTTGAACAAAATTTCGCACTCGAGAGAGAATTCGAGTTCAAACTCGAGCTCGAAAGAATTTAGATGAGCTAAACTTGAACACTCCAAAATTCGACTTGGTTCTCCTTGAATCCAGCCCTACGTATCATTGCATAGTTCAATCATTGAAACTCAAAGAAATATTTTTTATAGTGTTGGAATATTGAGGACAAGAAGTCCAAACCTGGGATTTTACACCTGAAATTCGTGACGAGCATGCCAATATTTCGCTTTTGTTAATAAAACCAAAAACAAATATGCTCATAATGGTAAAATGACGGTTTTGGCATTGCCAGATATTATGATGTGAGGTTATGCATAGCCGCGTTGAGGTCATGATTTTTAGAGATTTTTTTCCTTTTCTTTTCTTTTGGTATAAATAGCGGAATTGTTTCCTTTTCTTTTCCTTTAGTCATAGAAATTGCTTTATACGATTCAACAAGAAAAAAAAAATTTATGACCGCGTTTAGGTCATAAAGCAATTTACCGCGTTTATAGGCTATTATCTTATGAAGCAATTTACCGCGTTTAGGTAATCGAAATTGCGTTTTTGGCATGCTTGAATGTTGAACTTTAAAACATAACTGCAAACAAAACGAGAGGGGCCTCTCAATTCAGCAATTTGCTTTATACGATTCAACAATTCCATCCTACTTTTTCTTCTTGAGAAGAGGGTCCTCCCATTTTTATTTCAGAAAAGGCCACCCAAGTCACACCAACTTCAAAAATATAAAATTAAAGAGTAATACTTATAAAAAAAATAAAAATTAAAAAAAGGAAATTTAATTATATTTTGTAAAAATTAAATTCCATCTACTTACGACATGAGTCTAAAATTAGAAGAAAAATATATATATGAGCTTACAAAAGAGGCCTACAAAATTATAATTCATGTTATGAAAAAAAGACTTTTAATCAAAACATTGGTAAAATATTTTATGCATACTTGATTTACTCATTTAATTTTAAATTTAGAAAATTTTAATTAATTTTTTTGTTGTTTTTTAAAGCAAAAATGTATTTAAAATTGATTATAACTCTAATTATCCGATTAGTTTGGAACTGCTCTCAAAAGTTCATTTATTTGATCTATATGAATATACCTTTTGTTAGTAATTCAATTTTCTAATGAATGAATTATTTCTTTTATTATCGTTATAGATTTATATTTTTGTTTGGTATAAATCAACATAACAATGTATGCATTAGGCTTTAAATAAACTATTTTCATCGATATTATAATGATGAAAATAAAAATAATACTTGCAAGGTTAACTTTATAAAAAATAGTAAATTCGTTTTCTAAATGTATTTTTTATCATTTTTCTCTATATATATTTGATCTAAAAATATTTAAATTTAAAATTAATATATTTTCTTTACATGTTTTTTTTAAAAAATCATTGATTTATACACGAAAAGAAATTCCCCGAAATTATGTACAATCTGAACATTCCAAGGTCTATTCAACAGTTCTCTAATTGCCGCAATAAACTTCCAGAGCAATTTTTGAACAATATTTGCTGTTGTTGTAAATTTCTAATGTTCGTTTTTTAACTGAATTTCAAATATTTTCAATACTGCGATCTTAGTCCTTTCTTTAACTAAATATTGATGGCTTACTGCCTCGTTGAGACCGCTTGTTGTTTTCTTAATTAGGTGAAGATTAATTTGAGATCCTTACATGGATAGGTTGAACTAAATCACATCTTCAAAAATCAATTAATTAAATTGAACTACTGTTAAGAATTAAATTGATTGTTGTTGCTCAAAAATACAAAGGCAAAATATAAAAATATACCTAAAAATTCAAATGTTACAAAAATACAATGTGATTTTTAATTTATTTTTAGTAAGTTTTCATTCCGTTTTATTAGGTTTCCATTTTTTGTTTTTTCATTTTCATATTTTTATAGAAATAACCTCTCTTTTTTTTTAAAAAAAAAGTAACCACTAGCCCTTTATTTATTCATTATTGGTCTCACAAAGGGAGAGACCAATCCCCATAATAATCATGAAAAATCTGAATGCCCTTGAAATTTGAACTCAAGACCTCTCAATCTTAGATGTGGGTACTTACCAACTAAGCTACCCAACATTGGCAATAACCTCTCTTTTTTGGTTTTGTACATAATGGTTTTCATTTTGTTTTCATTCAATTTTTAATTTATTTTTTTAATCCTGGGCTATCTTTCATCTTATTCTCATTTGATTTTTGTTTAATTTTAATGCAGTAAAAAGAAAAACAATAAAATAAAAACTGAAAAAACAAATAGAAAATTTTGGAGGAAAAATTGCCCCCGTGTATCTGAAACAAAATAACAACGGCATGTACTTGCTTCTCTTGGAATGAGGGACATAAAAATGTAAAAAAAAAAAAGCAAAAGAAAATAGAGGACCATACGTGGGAAAAAATAAAATTTGGATGATGTATATATGAAAACGTAAGACACCGCTCTTGTAATATCCCGTCTGTTCTGACTGGAGTCATATAGTTTTCGATTCGATTTTGAATCAGTTCTTGAATGATTCCGGTGACGATTGGGTGTTTAATATGATGAATAAATATTGATGGAGTTTAATCATGTTAATTATTTTGAAAAGTTTGGTGTTCGAGTGTGATCAAGTTCGTTTTCGATCTTGATTCGTTAGTTGGAACATTCCTTTGGTGTTTTGGGTGATGAATGTTGATGGATTTAGGTTAATTAATGACCCTTTGATCTTGTTGGACGTTGGTTCGGTCAAATGAGGTGTTTTCGGGCAAGAAAAATCATGTTTTGGAAGTACACGGGCAAAGACATGGACATACATTTTTTACCTTGTCTTTTAGCCTTTTTCCATGTCTTATGATGGCTGCCCGTGTCTTGTCTTCTGTGCTTATAAAACCCTGCTACCCGATTCCTCTTCATCTTCCTCCATTCCTCTTTGAGTTTTTCACCCAAATCTGCCCCATATCCTCCTTCTCTTGCCTCCCATTAGTTTCTCTTGCATTCTTGAGGTAAGATTATCATTCTATCTTGGTTTTCTTTCACTTTTATGTATTTATTCTTGTTGGAGGCTTGTTGAACGAAATGGGTTTGTTTGGCTTAAGGTTTCGGATTTGAGCTTGTTTATGGTGAATGTAGGTTAGATTTTTGTTGTTTGATGTTGTATCTAGCATGAGAGATGTAATATCCCGCCCGTTTTGAATAGGATTTTTGTAG
>CAODLS011847374.1:0-25423 GCA_948243855.1 Flueggea neowawraea | reverse complement strand
GCACTCCTTACGATTTTCTCCAACCCCATCCCATCAACAAACTGTTTGATCAGCTTCCCGGCGGCTATGACATCAACTACGTGCTCGACGATCCGAAATCAGGGCACCTGAGGAAGGCTGCAATGGTTCATGACAGTGTTTCAGGACGGAAAATGGCGTTATGGACCAATAAACCTGGATTGCAGTTTTACACCGGAAATTTCCTGAAATCGGTCTAGGACAAAGGTGGGTTTGTTTATCACCAGCATGCTGCTGTTTGTTTTGAGACTCAAGGCTTCCCTGATTCCGTTAATCATCCGAATTTCCGGTCTCAAATTGTTAATCCTGGAGAGGTTTATGAGCATGCCATGCTTTACAGATTCACTGCCAGTTAGAGTTCTTAGAGAACAAGAATATTGGACATATTAGTTTCTTTTCTAGTTTGGATTTTTGTTTCTTCTGGTGAATAATTACTAGTCATGTTTGAGTTTTTCTTTTGTTCACATAATTAAAAAAATTACATCTGTGATCTCTTTCAGTCCTTTTTTCTCTCCCAAGAATTTTGTTCTGTTCTGTTTTTATTTTCAACTGGTCTAGGATTTGTTAATCAGATAATGCTTAAGTTGAAAAAATTGATGGTGGAATCACAAATATACAGTTCTTAATTAATCCTCCGAATTTCCTCAAATTTTAACAGTTAGCTATTGTTCAGTTGCAGAATGAAAGGGGGCCGGAGTGACCCCTAGGCTAGAAGTAGTGTCGCCTTTAGGGTTTATGAACTAGTTTATGAACTCCGCCTCCTGTTCAGAGCAGTCGCCCCTTGTTGACTCAAACTACTAGTAGATCATAGAGCAGTTAATAGTAAAGCAATAACATGTGAAACAAATCCAACAAACAGGACATTAAGAAACTACCATACTAACAATACCATTAACTACTTAAAAAATAATAAAAGGAAAACCTATCTGAATCAAAATAAAATCTTCCTGGTTAAATCATTCTACATGAAACTGCAAATTATTCTACTGAATACACCAAAATTGATTTTTCTTGAAAAAAATTGCTGCATTGATTAATGAACTTAGAAGATTAATATGTACCACAAAAATTAACTACAAAGATCAAACTATGTAAATCAGGTAGAAGGCATAGGAAACCGGCAGAGAGGGCAGCGATTACTGGTCATTAACCAGTTCTTGATGCCACTTCCATGGTAGACATGATTACAAGGCATTCTTGTAGCTTCACTTCCAACTAAAATCTCCTCCATGCACACTGTACATTGCTTTGAAACCTCTTCAACCCTCACCTTGTCCAACCCTTCAATGGAGCTCTGATTAGCAGGCACAAACCTCAACGGTTCGGAATCAAAAGACTCGAGAAACACTGCATCATTATCAACCCGCAGACACAAAGCCACCACCATGTTAATGGTTCTACTGTGAGGCCTCGTGCGACGACTACGTCGTGCACAATCGTCTATCTCTAACATCGTTACGATAACCGTTCACGTTGGTATATGCATCAAAAGAAGCATTCTGTACAGAAGAGACATTGTGTAACTGTTTAGGTTATGGATTATGTCCTCTTTTGTTACATCAAAATGGCGGAAGATCGTTTCGGGTTCATTGGGATTGATATCAACATAAATATCCATCCAGACAAGTGTATCTCTGGAGAAATATTCATCTTCTTCTTCTGAGAAATCTCCAACTTCCTGATCATCTGAGGAATTTCGGTCAAGTTATTGGTAATCTTAGTCGACGAGGTATACGTTACAAGTGTAATTTGTTGAATATGTAGCCATGGTGGCGATCAAAAACAAGAAATTAACTTTAAGAAGATTTGTGGCGATACTTGAAGATATTTTGTTTTAAGAAGATTTTATGATAGAAAATAGCAATGATACGAGTTAATATATATTATGTGTGGAATTATGAGAAGTTCTTGTACTAATTGGATTTGGATTTTAAGTTGTTATATATAAATTAAATTCATAATTGATAAGTGACTTGGAAGATTGCAATCTATAGTGCCGCTATTAACAATCTCCCTTTCTTACTATGATTTCTATTTGTTTCGACTGATTTATTTCTTGATTAGGATAATAGATTTTTATAATTTCTTAAATCAGTTTTGTAAAGAGACAATTTTATTTCATGTTTAATATTTTTAAGATTCATATTTTTAAAGTGTATCACATTAAATTGAATTATCTAAAAAAGGGTTGGGTAATATGATTTTTTTGTTCAATTAGTTTATATCATGTTAATGAATTTTCCTTTTTTATCTACTGCAGTAAATAAATCAATTACTATATTTGTTTTCTATCGCCTTTTAATAGATAATTTTATTTGTTGCTACCAAAAATCGAATTTGCAACCTCTTAGTATTGGAGATGACTCCAGTATCAATGAGTTACATGTATACTGATATTTGCTTATTTCAATATTTCTACACTTTTATTACGGAAGAATGTCTCTTTTTTTTCATAACTATTATTAGGTGTCGTTTGGTAGTCAATAAGCATATCAAAGAAGTAGAACTTTCTTGGAAGTGAAAAATCCACCATCTTTATTTGAAAGAAAGTGTAAAATAAAAAAAAATAATTCCTTTTGACTACAATACTTCCTCAATCTCTAAAAAAGTAAGTTAATGCAGGGTGGATGGATAAGTAAATTCTTTGAAGTTTATTTCCCTATAAGTTAGATCACCCGAATCAAATGATACTGTAGGCTTTTCTAGTTAACAGTCTTCTTTATTGAGATTATCGAAGAATAGTGCGGCTTTGAGTCAAGCATTTTCTATCAATGTTATCTATTGATGCAAGGATTGGCCATTTTATCATAAAATCTTTTTGTAAATAATTGAGGTTTCTTGAGAATCAATTTGTGCTTATGTTTATTAACCTTGTGAATCAAATAGTTTTGCTCTTACTTGTCAAAAAAATATTTTCGTTTTAACTAAAGAAAGAAAAAACTAAATGAATTTGGATGGGGTTGCTTTTCCAACACATGAGACGGTGTATGTCGTAAGAAGAGATGCTTTTGATCACTTCATTGGTGCTTATGTTATGCCGGCCGGTTAAAAATACATCTGTGCTTATGTTTGGGCACTTGATTTGCCCCCTTTTTTGTCACAGAAAAAGGAGTTATGTGCTGTATGCTTGACTTAAGTTAGCAATTATTCAAGCACTTGTTAAAAGATCAAATTCAGATACAAACTATTATTATATAGAGCTGCTAATTAATGCAACATTATATTATGCTGATGTGAAACAAAATCCACCAATCAGGACGTTAAGCAACTACCATATCATACATACTAACCTACACCATAAGAATTGAAGTTTAAAAAGAAAAACAAAAACAAAAACTAGTCTGTATCAAATTAAAGAAAATCTTCTGGTTAGATCATTCTACAAAAAGCTGCAAATTTGCTACTGACACCAAAATTGTTTTTCCCTTGAAAACAATGGAGTGGCAACGTTAACCAAACAAAACTAAGAAAGTAAACTAAGTAAATGAGCCACAGGCATGGAAACCGGCAGAGAGGGCAGAGATGACTTGTCATCAACCAGTTCTTGATGCAACTTCCATGGTATACATGATTACAAGGCATTCTTGTAGCTTCAGCTCCAAGTAAAATCTCCTCCAAGCACACTGTACATTGCTTCGAAACTTCTTCAACCCTCACCTTCTCCAACGCTTCATTCGACTTCTCACTGGCAGGCACAATCCTCAAAGGTTGGGAATTAAAAGATTCAAGAAACACCGCACCATCTAGTTCCTGTAGAAACAGAGTGACCACCACGCTAATAGCCCTACTGTGAGGCCTTGTGTGAAGGCTATGTCGTGAACATACGATTATATCTATCATCGTTGCGTTAACCTCATCCGGAGGTATATGCATCGAAAGAAGCATGATTAACAGAAGAGACTGTGAATTTTGGTTATGGATTATGTCCTCTCTTGTTACATCAAAATGGCGGAAGGCCGTTTCGGGTTCATTCGGATTGATGTCAGCATAAATATCCATCGGGACAAGTGTGTCTCTGCAGGAATATTCGTCGTCGTCTTCTTCTTCTTCTTCTTCTTCTTCTGAGAAATCTCCAACTTCATGACCATCTGGGGAATTTTGGTCTTCAACACATCGGTTGATGTATATTTCTCGGACGAGGTATACTTCAGAAGTGTAATTTTGTGGATAAGTTGGCATGTTAGAGAGCAGAAGGCAAGAAATTAAGGTTCTGTTTCTGGGTGATGCTTGAAGAGAAAACCTTATCTTTTAGAGAGTTTAAGATAGAAAATAGCAATGATATGAGTTAATATTTATAGAGGTGGGGTTATGAGAAGTTCTAGTACTAATTGGATATGGATTTTAAGCTGTTATATAAATTAGATTCCTAATTGAGAAGTGACTTGGAAGGGAAAAATTGCAATCTATAGTGCCCTTATATATTAGATATCTCCCTTTCTTAGTATGTTTTGTATTCGTTTCGGCTGTTTTTTTTTTGGGATCGATTGATGTTTCGGAAGTAGTAGAACAATAAAGAATGAGCGCAATCATTTAAAAAAACACACACACAATTCTGATTTTTTAAAAATATTTAATTGCATTGCTAAAAAATATTGAATTACCGCCTGGCATTCATCGGATTTGTTGACTCATCCAAAGCCAACGCTTTTACGCCGGTGGATACGGTGCCACAGGTTTTCTATAGGACGCTTTAAACTCTGTTCTGACGGAAGGAGATCTTTATGCAACCGTCGTACCAAATCTTTCCATTCCCATTGTTTGGTTATCTTTTGCGGCTGATACAGTCTAAATTAATTCCTGAGTCTTCCAACAGCCGTTGGATTTCTGTAATCCCGACGATTCCTACCTTAACTTGGATTCATCAAATTAACACGTCAAATCCATTTACTTGGCCTCCAAGTTCACAACTTTAAAGAAACCCACAACATTCATTACTCCAAGTTTATCTCCAAGATTCATCAATGGAAGACTCTGAAATATCTGAAAAGTTTCATTTTGGCGTAACTCAGCTATACGATGTTGAGCCTGGAGATAAAAATTTCGATTCTGATATGTTCGTGTTCGAAGTTGAAGCAACCTTCACTAGCGTGCCTGATCTGGAGGATTATGATGATGATGATGAAGATATTGGTGTTCTTGATGACTTGAGTGCCCTAACCTGTACAACGCAGCAAGAAACTTTCATGGTTGAACGTGGAGCCTACGACGATTCTTTTAGGGCTGAGGTGAAGTGTGGGCTTGAAGGTTTAGGGATTCCTGGCCAAATGCAGCCATACTTGGTTTATAGAATTTTGAATGAGGCTAAATCAAATCCATGGAAAGACAACTTTTCTTGGGTTGTAGGGTTATTCGTCTTAGGATCTCCATTGATGTTCCGGTGATTATCTTGACGAGGCTTCGGATCTTAATAGTGATGGTGATGTTATTGATGGTATGATGACGGTGCCTGCAAGAAAATCATCAATGGAGAGTTTGGAGAGAGTGAATGTTGAAGAGTCCAGCAGGCAATGCTCAATCTGTCATATTTATCATGGTCAGTGCATTCGTGATTGGCTGGAAAAGAGTAGAGTTTGCCCACTGTGTCGGTTCGTGATTTAGGGCTTCCAAGATTATCTTGGGGTTTTTCGAGATTTCTCATTTGTTTATATTTTCTATCCATAGTGGCAATAACAGAGTCGGCTAACTACGAATTTGATTTCTGACTGTAATTAATCAGCAATATATCAAGAAATGTCTGTTTCTTACGAGATTCAAACCTGTTCAACATCTTCTTTGTTGAGGAGTTCTAAAAACAACCAAGTATAACAGAACACATTTCCTATAAGCCCTTTAAAAAGTAAAACAACCATTTTCTAGGGTTCACAGAAAATTATATCAGGTATATCACAAAACAATAAAATGCTAAGTTGAAGAAAAGAGGACAAGTCATCTAACTTTTAATTATACTGTAGATCACCAAGGTAGATGTGTTCCAAATAGATGAAATTTTGAAGAATCCAAACAGATGGATAATATGCAGAAGCCGGGTTTTAATGAGTTGAAGTTGTCTTCTTGAAATCAATCTTGTCAACCTTAACCTCCCCATCAATAAGCTCATAGACATAGACTACAACGCGTAGACCGTCTATGTCCATGAGGACAAAGCTAGGATTCACATCAAATGTAATGCTGCTATAAGCTCCCGTAGCAGAACCCGGATTTATGACAACACCTCCCTCATGTTTGTAAGCAGTGAACTGATGGGTATGTCCTGTCACTAGAATGTCAACATCCAGCTGCCTCTGGAGCATTGCTAGTGAATCCAAGTCTCCCCATGGAATAACCTTCAGTACCAGGGAAAAATTATTATTGGAAGAAAATGCAAGAGCAAACTCTGAAAAAAAAAAACAAAAATAACAGCAAAGCATGACTTAAATCCAGCTAATATTGACATCTACCAGTATAATAGTGAATAGAAAATTTCTCAAAGATTCATACTGAAAATGAGTATGGTTAACCCGTAGTTTTATGGCATAAATGATGTCAAACATAATCAAGCCACCATCTCGATACACAGAGGTTTTATAAGAATGACGGAAAATGTATAATGTTAATCAATAGTTTGTAAAGAACTACACAGGCTAATAACAAAGCAATAACAAGGTACAATCTAGCATTCCCCTGTAATTTGGTTTTTCCTCATTAAACTACTTACCATAAGATGGGAACTCAGAAAAAAAGAAGGAACCATCCAGTAAAATGATCAAACATCACATTAAATTTCTACTTTGTTTTAATACATTGGAAAGAAATGGATTATCTATCTATCTATCGATCATCAAACCATACACATCATGTTGGTCCAAACTCCAAAGGGACCAAAGGGAATTCCTAGACTAATCAGAATTTCAGAGCATACTCAGATATGTAGGGAAAGGGAATCCAGGAAATTAAGAAAAAGAAGAAAAACTGTAAAGGAAATCAAACCTGATGACCATGGCAAACTCCCAACTTAAACTGACCAATAGTGAGTGTTTTTGTCTCTGGATAACGTATATCTTCATCATATTCACCTCGAGTAATATGCAAGTCAGGACAGAGAGTCTTCAAGTAGTCCTGGACTTCCTGCAAATCTCATAAAATTTCTATGTCAGAAAAATATAGTTTTTTCAAAAGGTACACAAAGAGAGTTTGCAAATGCCCCATGAATTCGTATAATCTCAAACAATAGTTTCATAAAACTAGAACAAAGCATCAACACAGTAGTTGTGTTTCATCTTACTTCGACGAATAGATCTGAACACAAAATTTGTACATTCTGAAGATAACACTAAATATACCTAATATGAAAAGTAGATAGTGCGTTGCATTGGCAATTTAGAAAGAAGCAAGAATAACTAGTAAAGTTTCATGTCTTAGTACTCTTTGTGAGTAGGGAAGACTTTCAATTCCCAAATCCAGGCATTTATATAGATACTAGAATTTAAGGAAGAATCAATAAGTTGAATCACGATAGCATCAAATCTATAACAAAGAAATGGAAGATTTGGGAAAACGACAACAAATGTCCTCGATATTAGGGTTGCATAAAGTTCCATAATCCTACTAGACTCAAAATACAAGAGATGTTGGGAAAGCATTAAACATGGAGAACAAAAAAAATTACAATGGCAGAAACAAGTTTTCAATCTAACTAATAAACTTTTTCGATTTTTTAAGTTCTACAATTTCGGCAAGGGTTTAAAATCCTATGCATTTGATATACCTTACAAAGTGAATTGACTCATTTTGGCAATTCAGAATTAAGAACATGGCAGCACCAAAAGAATTCGATTCCAAATCCTTGATCGCATTAACATACCCAAGCAATAAAAAAACAGATTTCGGGAAGGACATAGACAACCAGAGAGCCCTTCTATTGCAGTTGACAACGCAAACACAAAGTAAAAACAAAGCAACAAAACACACAGTTGCATATTCCAATACCTAGCTATCAATTCCCATGCTAATTCACAGAGATAATTCCTCTAATTCCAATGAAATTCATGAAAAAAAAATCCAACCTAATCTTGCTCAATCACAAGCAATTTCAGTTTCATTAAATTCCCAATTTTTTTTTAAAAAAAGAAAATAATGAGAACCCAAATGAGAAAGTAGGAAAAGAAGAGAAACCCAGAAAAGAAAAAGAAGAAAGAAGGGTACTTTGATGGAGAGATTGCCAGTGCAAATGATGTGTTGGATCTTGCCAGGGACAAGCATGGACTTGAACTTCGGTGGCAGATCAGCTGCTCTTTGTGGGATATGTAAGTCTCCCAGTGCCAACACCAACACCATTTTTCCTCTCTCTTTCTCTGATTCTATCGATCACTGCTTTCACATATATCCGCTCGATTACAAAATATTCTCTCCAGCCTAGAAAGAGCTTCTTCTTCCAAGCAAGGAAGTTGACGCTGCTGTCCCAATTTCTATTTTTCCTCTTTTTTTAATTGGATTTTTTATTTTTCAACTCCTGTCGTTTCATATATTTCCTGTCGTTTACGGATTCGACGACAGACACTAACCTGGAAGATAATTATATTTTAATAAGGAAAAAATCTGAAAATATAAATATATTAACATTTTAAAATCATTATATATACTAATTCAACAAATAAACCGGACGTTAATCCTCAATGGTTTCTAGCAAAATTGCCAAAATGACAATTCTTTTCCTTTGATTTCAATTTTCAGTATCAAAATTTTCCTCCTAAGATTTCAAACAAAAAAGAAAAGAAAAGAAAAGAAAGTTCATCCTCCAGTTGTATAGAAGATGGAAGAAAAAAAGAATAAACCATTGCCTTCTTTCATGGGAAATCTTCATTCATGTCTGAAGAAGTAATCACCATTGCATTCGCCTGAACTAACTTTACATTGCAAAAACTACCGTATAAAAAGAGACTGGTATGGAAATGGAACTCTAATTATCATCTCTGTGGAGAGTTTACGTGTGATGATGACGATGGGGATCCGCTTGGGTTCGAATTGGTGGATGAAAGAGTGTTGTATCTAACTGGAGACCTGGAGGGAGGGCTTGGTGGTTTCTGTTTCAATGAGAGTGAAAGGATGGCTCCAGGTTTGGCAGCTTGGAGTTCTTCTAGTATTGCTAAAACCTCTGCCATTCGAGGCCGGAATTGGGCATCACTTACACAGTTTAATGCAAGAAGTGCAACCAGAAAAGCTCCTCTCTGGGGATATTGTCCTTCCAGTTTGGTATCCATAATTCGGAACAACTTGCGCCTTTCACCCAAATACGGTCTTGCCCAGTCCACCAGGTTTTTCTCCTTCCCAGATTTCAATGTGTCTAGAGCACGGCGTCCTGTCAGTAACTCTAGTAATACAACCCCGAAGCTGTAGACATCACACTTCGTAGTTAGCCTACCTGTTCACCAGAAGAAGTTTCAATCAGCAAATTGTTGTATATACTGAGCTATGCTGATTTTCCAAATATATTGATGTAACAATCGTATTGCAAAATAATGTCCATAAGAGGGGTCGTTCTTATAAACTTACAGCAGAACGTAAATAGGTATTGCTTTATGCAATAACACAAGCTTGCATGACTGGACATCAGCAGTTACTAGTTGCAATACATTCAAAGAAATATAAATGAACATAACAGATCAAGTGAAGTGAAGTGAAATTACAGAAACTAGCAAAATGTTTTATGCCAAAGGCGTGGCTTTCTGTTTTTGTTATGATCCTGCAATCACATCGTCTGAAAGCTTGGAACTTCCATTTCTAGTTTTCACTTATCAACAGTTCCCAAAGTAAAAACTTTTTAGGCTATAAGGGTATTATTACTGGGGAGAATGAATAGTTTTCCGTATCTTAAAGCCTTACTGCTTAGTCAGAAACTCTAAAGAATATTGTAAACAGACACACTCCTACCAGTGGCAATGTATTCAGGAGCTGCATAGCCTTGAGTACCCATGACTTGAGTAGAAACATGACTCCGGTCACCAGTAGGGCCTGCTTTTGCTAAGCCGAAGTCTGAAAGTTTTGCATTAAATTCCTGAAAGTAACCAAGAGAAATAAATCCTAGAAAAGTGGGGCATAATCTACTTTGAGGTTTAAAAAAGTTGCAGAAGCGGGGAGAGCTATTGTTCTTCACATGAGTAGATGAAAAGTGCTAAGAGGTAGAGAATTCAACATGATTATTTTCTTTTACTATCATTTTCTTTTCTTTTCCTCCCCTCTACCTGTTTCTGAATTAGTTTTTTAGATAGTCCTTAACTAGGATCCAAAGCTTTTGTGAACTTGAGCAATTCTGCTCACGGTAGCAATCTATAATTGGCCGACATACCGAATCTAGCAGGATGTTGGATGCCTTAAAGTCACGGTATATAACTTGACGTTCAGAGTCATGGAGGAAGGAAAGCCCTCGAGCAGCACCAATGGCAATTTTGATCCTCATAGCCCAGGAAAGTGGTTGTCTTCCCTCTGAAAGTAAGAAATTTCATACATGTAAAAGAAAAAAAAACAGCTCATAATGTCTTAACAATTGCTCAGCAACTGGTTTTTTGGACTTGCCGAATATCTGAACGTGAACAAACAAGTAAAATTGAAAGGTTAAGATCTTACTTTTAAATAGATGATTCTCCAGACTGCCTTTAGGCAAAAATTCATAGACCAAGAGCCGTTTCTCCGCGTCCAGGCAGTAACCAATAAGTTTGACCAGATTTGGATGATGAAGTTGACTGAGATGATTGACCTCAGACTGCAAACCAACAGGCAAGAATGAATGGGCCTATCAAATTATCCCATTGAAGCAGAAGTATTTGCTGACAAAGAAAACCTACCAACCACTCTTTGTGACCCTGAAAACCTTCCCGTTTAAGCTTCTTCACAGCAACAATCAATCCTTCTCCAGGCTTTGCAGCACCAAGTGTTTGCTCATTAATCCATCCCTTGTAAACATCCCCAAAACCTCCTTCTCCAAGGAGGCAATCTGGACGAAAATTTCTAGTTGCATTCTTTAGCTCGACAAAGGTGAAGGATTTCAAGTTATGGGATGACAATATATCTCCTTCAGATCTTGGAACGGGAAGCCTTACAGTCAAACTCTTTCGACTACTAGTGGAACTTCCCGTATTCAAAACTGCTGTAGATTGATCAATTTTATTGGGAACTCTCGTAAATCCTGAGAGGAAAGAGTTCATACACTTCAACTGAAGATACATTCACTACAACACTGTGAATAATTAAAAATCATGTACATTTATTCATGTGTATAAACTTGAAATTCCTTAAAACTTTGCATATGCATATTAAAAGTTTCTTAATCATGGCAATAAAAACAGAAACAACGAGCGTCATAATCAATGTAACTACTGCAAAAAATCACCAAAACGATATAAAATTTAACTGCTAAATTTCTACACTGCTGGTTAAAATCACCAACAGATAGTCACTTGGGAATGTTAAAAATGTACACTTTGCATTTATAGAGAACATTTTCTTATTCAATTGAATCAACATGAACAACTATAACCACTCCCAGGAGATTACATTACATCAAATCTACATGCAGAACCACACAGTTTCAAACTTTACATAATTGATCGCTAACACTTCTTGTAAAGGCCATGCGTAAAGTCGTCAACTTTAATCCAAAATCAAACCCGCAAACAAAAAAGCAGTCATGTCACATAACCAGACAAATCAAATGATGAAAAAAAAGGAGAGAAATGTGGGGTTACCATTAGAGGAATGTGGAGGGTTCAATGGCTTGTCGAATTTCTTGGAGGGAGCTCCAAAGCAATTACCCATTAATTATTACTATTGTTCTCTGCAAGAAGAAATTGAAACCCAATGTGGCTTAATGGGCTTATATGAGCATAATGTTGGTCAGCTTCTGATTCTTCCTCCAGTGAAGAGGTGAGGGAAGAACATGAAAACAGAGGAGAAACCCAGGTGACGTTGGTCTGTATTTCTTTCTTTGTTTGATCCAATCATTTTCATAATTCATTGGTGGGCCCAACTAGACCGTGTTTCTTATATATTTGGGTCGTGAATGATGTTTCTTATTGAATACTACAGTGTTGATAAACAAAAAAATAATGTTGCTGAGATTTGAAGGTCTTTCTTAATGTTTGTAATTGATTTCCATAGTGCCATAGATTCTAAAAACTACTGCGAAATTTATTTGAATCAAATGGTCGGTTCTCAAGTGGATATTAGGGCATCTGTTATGGAGGTTTATTGAGCCCCATAACATGCCACGTGATCATCCACTCCCATGATCAGTTGAGCAGGATGTTACTGAACATCCCGCTCAATTGGCCACACCTGAAATGACCGTTGCTGATTTTTTTTTTATTTTTTTTTGTTTTTTACCTTTGGAATTTTTTTTAAAAAATCATCTATAAATAACCATCTTTTACATACAATCTTACAATTATTTTCAATCACTTTTCTCTCTTCTTCTACAAAAAAAATATACAAACTCAATTGCAATTATTTTTTTTTTGTCAAATGGATCCAAATGAAAATCAATTTTTTTCCCAAAAATCCAAATTCAAGCAATACTCCAAATTATCAAAACCATTCATATGGTTTTTGCCCACCTAATTTTCCAAATTCTGTAAACATACCATACTCATTATATCCACAATTTTTTTCACTCTTTCCACCTTTTCAAAGTTCTCAAAATTTGCCCAATTTTCCACCATATCCATATTTTTCTCCACCTAATTTTCACAATCAAAATTGTGAAAATATTAGCTATTCATATTGTCCACCAAATCTCTCAACTAGTCCACCATTAGATGTGGCATCTCGTACTTCAAATACCTCTGATCCATGCTCATTTTCTGATTCTCAAAATCCCTCCATATCCGTTCCACCACAAATGGAGAATTTTAATTTGAATGCACCTCGCAATGTAGATGTGGTTGAAAAGCGCCAAGCATGGACACCGGAAGACGATCGAATGCTCGTGAAAGCTTGGACTACTATTTCAAGCGATAGTGTCATGGGAAATGATCAAAACCTAAAGGCTTTTTGTAGGAGGATTGCTAATTATTTCAACAAACACAGAAAATTCAGTCTAGAGAGAACACGTACAAGCGTGAAGCAACATTGGTATTGGTTGCTCCCTCAAGTTAATGAATTTAACTAATTGTACAATCGATTGTTGGGTGAGCATCAAAGTGGTTGGAGCGACGACCAAATTAAGCAGCATGCTCGTGAACTATATTATCAAAGTCGAGGAAAACATTTTACTCACGAGCACATTTAGGTGATGGTGAAAGATGATCCAAAGTGGCAGCCAGTGATACCTATCTCTAGATCAACTTAAAGGACCAAAAATACTGAAAGTGGTGCATATACAAGTTCTTCCAATGCCAACACAAGTGACAATGTCGAGGTAGATGAAGTCGAAGTTCGTCCAATAGGTCAAAAAGCAGCTAAAGACAAGGCGAAGAGGAAGGGGAAAGCGAAGGACATGGGAGATACCTCCGCCAACGTTCGAGCCAAAAGGTGGGATACATGGAACACCAAGATTGACAACAAAAAAAAAGATTGGTGAAAATTTAGCAAAGCTCGCCGCATTGATTTACTATTGATGGACGTTTCGAGCATGAATCCAGAGCAACCTGCGGACCACAAAAAAATTTGTGATATTATTTGAAAAAAATATGACTTTCAGTAATATATTTTAAGGTGTTGTATTTTATTGTAGTGTTGTATTGTATTATTTTGATGTGGGGTATTAGTAATGTATTTTAATTTTAATTTAGTGTTGTATTGCATTATTTTAAATGATGTATTAATGTATTGCTAAGTTTTAATTAATATAATGTATTATTTTTATTTATGTATTAATTTACGAATACTTTGCTTAATGTATTTGTAATCTCTTGGTTAATGTATTTTATTTATTTTAAACTTCGAATTTTGTTATTTTATATTATGTAGAAAAAACTTTTTAACAAATCCCTGACAATTTTTTTTATCAAAAATACATTTTAATTAAAATTTTAAAATATATTTTATCTTAAAATAATATATAAAATTAGTATGTTAAATATATGTATTTATTGTGAATTATATATTTGTAAATAATATAAATAAATGGTGATGCAATTGTGAGACTCATTATTGAGTATAAAGAAAAGTATAATAGTAGTGAGAGAGAATTTAATAGAAAGAGAGTTTAATAAAAAAATTGATGTGATATGACAATCATTTTTATAATAAGTATAATCATAATATATGCTTATATAGGATATGATTAAAAAAAGTATTTTTGATTGATTTAACGGTATAAAAAGAAAATTGGATTCTTAGAGGATTTTTTGTTGTAACTATAATAGATGATTTGTTGTAATCACGGGAGGGAGAAAGAAAAAACAAACAAAAAGAGTTTTTAACGAAGACTCATTTAAAAAATTAAATAAATAATATTTAAATTAAATAATAATTAATTAACAGTTATAGTTAATTAATTTATTATAAAATTAAGTAATTGATTAAAATTAAGTAATTGATCAAAATTAAGTAACTGATCACTAAATTAAATAACGATATCTAAAATTAAATAATTTTTAGAGTTATAATTAAATAATTATTTTTTAAATTTAATAATTGAGATTGAAATTAAATAATTTAAATTTTTAATAAAAATTCTTTTTAAAAATTTTAGTAATTGTGGTAATAACCAAATTTTAACAAAAGAAAATGACAAGATATGAGAATGATTGACGAGTCCTTCCAGAAGAAACTAGTCGGAAGGGAACTTTGAGGGCACTGAAAGACACAAGGGACTTTGAAAAAGGACTGATTGACATTTTCACTGTACTTGCAGCTGCATAAAATGGGAAAAAGGGTCAATTGCGTAAATATCAATAAAAATTTTAAATATTACAATTTCCTAGTTTTTTAAAATTGCAAGCCTATCAAGCAAATTTTTTTTGTATTTGCAGAGCAAACTGACTGGTTAATACTATATTTGGTCACAAAAATTTGTCCAATGCTTACATATGGTCATAAAAGAAATTTTTGCTATATTATGGTCATAAAAGAAATTTTTAAGTTGCAAGATGATCACAAAATTCAGATAAACTGACACATAAGATCTATTTAGTCACTTTAAGTAGACACATCGATATTGTAGTTCGAATCGACGAAAAGATGGAGGTTTTGTGGTTTAAATAGGCAAAAAGAGGGAGGTTATGTGTTTTTGTCAACTGGAAGAGGGGAACAACGAAATAGGAATTTTTTTCTTGTCGTTTTAATGGATTTACGACCCGAATTCATGCCTGGTTGGATTATTTGATCTGGTTGGAAATAAATAATCATGTTTAGCTTGACACG
Source organism: Flueggea neowawraea (assembly GCA_948243855.1). Classification (NCBI taxonomy): domain Eukaryota; kingdom Viridiplantae; phylum Streptophyta; class Magnoliopsida; order Malpighiales; family Phyllanthaceae; genus Flueggea; species Flueggea neowawraea. The sequence continues at coordinate 10,069 of CAODLS011847374.1, read as the reverse complement.
TCAGCTTCTCTTGTTGTTGTATCTACTTAACACAGGAAAACAGATCTTACATGTTTGTTTGGGTGTTGTGACCATCTTGCAGCTTAAAAATTTCTTTTATGACCATGGTATAACAAAAATTTCTTTTGTGACTATATGTGAGCATTGGACAACCTTTAATGACCAAATATAGTATTAACCCCAAACTGACAATTAAAAATAAAAATTGACACAATACTAAGTTATTTTTTGTGTGCTCGCGTTTGCCATCCGCGCACGCATTGAATACCCGTTAAATATTTTATGAACTGCATTGATGCAGTAATGTGTAACATCTCTCTCGAAATAACGATGAATTATGATACCAAACAAAAAGTGTAGATTAAAATGGTAAGATTAACATGTAAGTTGCAGTTATATGTTGTTTCTCCAAACAACAAGCCAAGCTGTGATGTTTAATTTGTGTCCTTATTAGAGCCATGCAGGAATAATGTGTCGGCATCTCTGTCACTTTCTCTTTTCACACAATATATATATATATATATATATATATATAATTAAGATATATAAATATTTAATTTGCCAATAAACTGTTGACTCAACTATTAGTATCAGGAACATAACCAGTATTTCAAGTAAGAAAGAGTGGCTTATAAAAATAAATAAAATTTTCCGTGATGGATATATTAATATTATAGTAGCAAAAACAAATCATTTCTAAAAATATTTTCAGTATTTCTTATAAATATTTTCTAAATTCACTCTATAATTAATAGAATAAAATTCTAATTTTGAATTTTTACTATAAGTTATCTGCAAATTCTTCAATACACAAATCAAAATTAGAGTTAGATCTTCAAATATACATTACTATTTCACTAAATTTGAAGACTAAAGAACTCCATGTTTGAGTAGAGTTAAGTTTATATTAAAATTAGATAACGAATTAAATTGCCCTTTTTTTATTTTATGACAAAATTCCCTCAAAGTGAATTGAAGCAAAGGAAGTTTTATGACTTGGTTTGAGTAGAGTAAAAAGAAAAAAACTTGAAACAACCTATAATGTTTCTTCACTTATCTCTATTATTTTTTTTATTGAATAAAACTCATATGGACAGGCTCTCCTAATTTAGTAAAGGACATCACAATAACTACAGTAATGTTTATATTAATCATAGGCTGTTATAGATGACAATGGAAAGGGAAAATCACACTTTTATTACAAAAATAAATTCTGATTTCACTACAAGAAAAAAATGTTTTTGTGACGAAAACAATTCGTCGCAATATTTGGAAATTTGTATCATACCGTTGTTGCGACTAATATTTCGTCGCAAATTTCATCGCAAGAATTTTTTGCGAGGAATTCGTCGCAAAATTTTGCAACCTGTCAACTTTTCATCGGAAAATATAGCGACGAATTCGTCGCAATTCAAATTTTGTATTTATTTTTTATTTTATAATTTTTATGTATTTTTTTATTATTTAATTATTTTAAAAAATGAAAATACTTAATGAAAATATTTAACATAAGAATTAATTCAAAAATATATTTAATATTTTAATGTTAAAATACAATAAAGCTATTTATAATTTTTGAACTCTAAAATACAATAACTACATAAACTTATTTAATTAGTCTATAACTACATAAACCTATCTAATTAATCTTCTTATCGGACTTCGATCTCGATTTATAGTGCTTTTGTGCCATGAACTCATATTTTTGAATGACATGAAGGATATTATTTTACCGCTTAATAGCTCGCTTTCTCAACATATCTCAACTAGGCTCAAACCTATAAAAAAACGATTAATTGAACATAAAGGAGATAACACAACTTTTTATTATGCAAAATGTGATCACAGATTACCAACACATTATGCAAATTGTAGGAATGACTGACTACATATAAAAGAGATAATCAAACTCTAAACAAGAATTTGTGGCAAATGAATAAGATAGTAATTTACCAACCACCCGTAATAAACGAATGTTGATGTACGTGAGTGAGCTTTTTATTCAGAACTGTACTATCAATAGTCCACTGATTAGAAGAGATGACCACAAAATCATGCTAACATATTGCTCATTTTGAAATGGAATGAAAAAGAAATAATAAAAAAAGTATTATTTTTCCCACTCGTTTAATAACTTGTAATGTCAAGAGAAAAGTTTGACAAATGCCCTCCAAATTTTCAATTTTGACAAATGCCATATTTACGAGAAATCACGATATTTTCATGAGAAATTGATTTTTTTGAGAAAAAATGAATTCCAACAAAAAACATCTGATTTTCCAAAAGGTCTCCAGGATGTCTCCAAAAGGTCTTCAGAAATCTTCAAAAGAGAGTTCACAATTATTTTATGACAAATTTGATTTTTATGTGAAAGGTCTTCAAAATTTTTCTAAAAGTTTCCAGAGGTCTTCAAAAGAAAGTTCACAATTTTTTTATAAAATAATTTAATTTAATAAATTTTTAATTAATTAATCTGAATTATTTATATATGTGTGTATCAGTGTACACAATATTTACAAATTTTAATTTAATTTAATAACAATTAATTTGTTACACACAAATTTTGAAAAGTTTACAGTGGTCTTCGAGGTCTCCGAATGTCTTCAAAAGTCTTCAAAAGGTCTTCAGAAGTCTTCAAAGGTCTTCAAAAGTCTCCAACCGTTTATAATGGTCTACAAAAAAGTATATAAAAGGTCTCCAAAAGTCTCAAACGGTCTACAATAGTCTACAAAATAGTATACGAAAAGTTTCCAAAGTTCTACAATCGTCTACTAAAAAGAATACAAAAGGTCTACAAAATCTACAATGTTATACAAATAGTTCAATCACACATCACGTTTTGTTCACGGCAGCTAGGATTTTTATCGCCGCCTCCTTCACGCCTCCTCCGACGTCCTCGATCTCCACCATATCGATCCTTTTCGAAACCCTAACCGTCTGGTAACCATCGCTATTGCACATCCTCTTATTTCGAAACTCTAGCTGTGTCATCTCCTCCATCGTCGCCTCGAAATTCGACTTATCCGACACCATATGATGAAGAGGTCTGCGACGAGGAAGAGGAGAGAGCTACGACACCAGATGTGGAACCAGATGACAAAGAGGGCTGCAACAAGGAAGAGGAGAGAGACATCAAAGGGAGAGAGAGACATACATAGATGGCGAAAGTAAAACGAGGAGAAGAGAGGAGAGGCGCGACGTGTGTGTGTGTGTGTGTGAGAGAGAGAGAGAGAGAGAGAGAGAGAGTAGAGGGTGGTATAGAGAGAAAGAAGGAGACAAAAATTTTGGCCTTTCACGATATTTTGATCTTATATATTAAATGAGATGACATTTTTGAGGTTATGTTTTAAAAGTGTGGGATTTCTAAGATGAAGTCTCAATATTTTGTGATTTAAAAAAATACAAAATTGATATTTCTATTTGTAATAATCTATTGTTTAATTATGACATGTGACAAAATTAACTCTAATGGAAATGGGGGTTAATAATACCGATGGTCACAAAAGTTTCTGAGTTTTAGTCACAAAAGGAAAAAAAATGCTACAAAACTGTCACTTTTGGGTTTTTTTGCTTCAATCCAGTCACTTTGCCCAGAAAAGTTAACAAACTGGATATAAAGTGTCACGTAAGTATGCCACCTCTATCTCTCCGGTACATGTGGCAATTAAATCAATAGTCAAACCCGACCCAAATCAACCCAAACTCGACCAGACTCAGCCTCGAACCCAACCCCACTCAAACCTGACACTAAAAAATCGATATCCAATCCCTTTTTCCCTTCCATCTTTGTGAACCCTAATGGACAAAATCGAGATTTCAAACAACCCATCTTTCTCTCTTGCAAGTGCTTGAAGACAACCCAATAGTTGTCTCTCTTACGTACGGTGTACCGCTCTCCGTCCGAAAACCCAGCGACACTGTCAATCCTTCAAACTCGGCGCGCCACTCACCTCGTCACAGAAATGGTATCCCTCATCTTGTGGAGTTTGTCCTCTTAAAGCATCCGAAAAAGTATCTCCAAATTCACCCTTAGAAAGTCCATCAGCGAGCTGGAAGCCACGATTTGAGTGTGATATGGAGTATTGTCGGTGTTGAGTAGTAATGCTTGGGTGGCAAGGAAGGACGAAGGCACTGAAAATGAGAGAGAGAGAGAGAGAGACCGAGAAAACATTGCAAATCTCAAGTTGGTTCTTGAACAAGTCTCTCCGTTATGCTCTTTCATTTTTATGATTTTCAAAAAACATTGCAAATCTCAAGTTGGTTCTTGAACAAGTCTCTCCGTTATGCTCTTTCATTTTTATGATTTTTGATTATGTTAATGGCATAAAGCTTGATTGTTTACTGGGTTTTCAAAGTTTGATTTTTGATTGTGAGGAGGCGTTGAGTTTACTGGGTTTTCAAAGTTTGATTTTTATGATTTTTGATCATGGAAATTATATTGAGACCCATACAATTCCCAACAGTGAGCCAGGTGACATCCAAATGGTTGAGGCAGGAACATGGTCATATCGATTCAAATTCTAAAGAATGTAACTGATAACTTCAGTGAGAAAAATATATTGGGAAAAGGAGGTTTTGGAATGGTATACAAAGGTGAGTCTGGTCGGGTTTGGGTTGGTCTGGGTTGGGTTTCTCTTGATTTAATTGCCACATCCACATACCACATGTATTGGGAAAAGAGAGATGGAATACTTACGTGACACTTTATTTTCAATCTGACAACTTTTTTGGACAAAGTGACCGGGTTAAAGCAAAAAAACTTAGAAGTAACAATTTTGTAACATTTTTTCTTTTGTGATCAAAATTGAAAAACTTAAAAAATTTTGTGACTATCGGTATTATTAACCCATAGAAATGGACATTTGGGTTAAAAAAGGAAAAAAAAATAGAAATGGACATGAAGATGAAGGGCTAAAAAAGCATGCTAAGCCCCATCACCTACAATATCAAAACAGGCCCATAATTTTTTTAATATAACAGAACCCAGGCTGGCCCAGGCTCATTCTGGGCATTCTTCTTCTTCTTCTTCTTCTTCAGGAGATGACCTAGCCGTCCTCTGTCTTCTTCTAAATTCTAATGCATTCATAAAACTGGGGGTAACGGGGTTCCAGCCGCCGGCAAGAGTGAGCTGCCGCACCTCCCGCCACCTTCTGGTTCGGCCCCTGAATTTAGTATACCGGCCTTAAGAGGATTTTTAACTAAGAGATCAAGAGTTTAAATTCAGAAAAAAACATTTGTTAGGAGGAGAAAAACCATTAATATCATTTTAAAATTTTATCCAGAAAAAACATAAACTTTTAATGTTGAAACATTTCTGTTACAAAACTGACGCTGTTAAACATTTTTCTTTTTCGGCACAATTTCAATCAAATTGTTGAATCTTGTAAAATGGGCATGATCCCCAGCCAAATTTTGGCCTCTAAAATTCTGGACTAGGCTTTGTTTTAGTAATCGTGGGTTGTTTGGTTTGAAGGTTGGGTTCAGTCCGGGTTCATTTAAATTGGATAACTATCATGGGAAAATGACAATACTGTGCTCGCAATTACACAATTAATTAATTATACCAAAATGGGATGCCATTTTTTTAAAATAATATGTCAAGTTTGAAAAAAATTAAGAATGTCACCTTATATTTACCACATATTAAAAATGCTGTTTTTTGAAAGCGCGCGAAAAAATGCCGAATTTTTGCTAGAAATTGACTTTTTTCCTATAAAATATTTTTAATCCAGATTGTGTTTTTGGGTTCACAACCGTTCACAATGGTTCATAATAGGGTACACAATTCATATTTTTTAAAAAGTCTAAATAATTTTCTCTTAATTATTTTGTTAACAAAAATTCAACAAATTTAGCAATTTTGTTGTTTGCAATAGTTCACATGTGGTACTTTTTTTTTTTGGTTTTACACAATACATATTTAAACCGTTCATAATGGTTCACGCAATTCATATTTTCAAAAAAATCTAAACGATTTTTTTAAAATTTTTTAAAGGAATTTTATCCTCGATTTTTTTCAGGGTCGATTTTGATGTTCACGATGGTTCACAAAATGGTGCTTATTATATTGTACATTATTGTGAACCATTGTGAACCATTTTAAACGGTTCACAATGATTGACACATTTCAAATTTTTAAAAAGTCTAAATGAATTTCACAATAGTGTATACACTTAATGAATTTTTAAATGCAATATTTTTTGCTTCACAAACAGTTGTATAACGTGAACCATTGCAAACTGTTGTCAACAAAAAAAATAAAATATTTTCTTGGTTCACAATGGTGTACAATATTATTTTTTTGTTCATAATGGTGTACATTGTGAACCATACAAATTATTGCTAAACACAACATAACATCAACTTTAGAATTTTATCAATGATTTTGCAAGACAATAGACTAATATTGAAAATAGGGGCTGATTTTAAGAAATCTAGAAACTTCAAGGACTGATTGCTCAATTTTTCGTAACCATCTTCAGTTGCAACTAGGGTTTCAAAAAACCTTAGCTGTTTGCCGCCGCTGCTCTCCTCGCAAACATAAGCTTTGTCGTCGTCTCTCTTCAGCCAGGCTCGCCGCTCTCCAACTGCATCGCTTCTTCGCCACCTCGCTCTTGGATCCGATCGCCACGCCCAATCGTTCGCTGCGTCTCTCGCTAGGGTTCGCATCTACGCCGCCACTACAAGACCAGATCTGATACGACTACGCTTCCTCTCTCGTCTTCTCTCATACGTCACCACGACGTTTCCTCTCGTATTTTCAGATCTGGTCGAGTGGACATGTGGGATAAAAAAGGTGAATGAGAAATAGTACGTGAGAGAGAGAATCGAGATCGAGAGAGTTGAGGTGAGGAGAGGAGAGAACCAAGTTAGAGAGAGTGGAGAGAGAGAGGAAGAGGCAAGCGACGGAGGAGGGAGGAAGAGAGGAAGAGCCAAGTGGTAGACGAGGGGCTAAGGTTTCGGGTGAGAGAGGAAGAGAGAGAAATAGTAGAGAAAAACGGGGATCTAGGGTTTGGGTAGGGAAGATAGAGAGTGAGAGAAACTGAAGAGAGAGAAAATTTAAAAAAATAAAACAAAAAATTCAAATTTCTATAAAAATTAATGTGGTTTTTTAAAACCTAGTTTCAAATATGTGATATTTTAAAAAAGCAAACATAAAAATTGACATTTGTGTAGAATTGAAATATGGTTTGTTATTTTTAAAAGTTGTGTTCTAAAAAATGACATCTTGTGTAATTAGTACATAGTATGCCAGATGAAACTTTCGTAGTTTTCAGATTTGTGAGCCAAACCATTTTATTTGTAAAATTACCAACTTTTAGCAGGGAAAAAAATACACCAATTTTAGATTTTATTTATAAAATCACAAGGACTTTTCTCTCTCTCTCTCTCTCTATCGCTCTCTATCTCTGCACATTATCTCTCTTCTTTCTCTACCCATCTCTCCTTCACTTCCTCCAATAGATGTCGTTACTACCTTCCTTGTTATATCTGCCGTCGCAACCCCTCCTTCTCTATGTCCGTCGTTCTTTATGTCAATTGTTGTTCCTCTCTCCCTTGATCTTAATATGTTCTCGTTGTCGACTCTCTCCCTCTTTGTTTCTCTCTCTCTCTCTCTCTCTCCCCCTCTTCCTTTATCCCTCTTGGCTCCTTCCACCACCAATTTGGTAAGGAAATATCACCTTTATAGTAAGAGATATGAGGAGGGTTGTCCGTAGTTGTGCAGTACTCGCCTTGTTGGGCCCCAATATACAAAAAAAAATAGATTTAGTGTGGGAGATAATTCGACTCTAAACTACAATTCTTTGATCTGAACTTCGAACTATCCTATAAAATTGAAAGGGCTAAGAATACAACTGGAATTCTTCTCCCATAAGATGCTTTAAGTCAGGATACCTACAAAGGACTTCAAGCATTAGAAGATATCAAATCACTTCTTAGAGGCTTACTTCGTAGGAGGCCTTACCATCTATTTAAGCATTGGTGGATTTAATGAGTCTAATCCACGCTATATCAATAATGCCTATTTTTATCTTTTTTTTTTTCCCTTTAAACTCCAATCCTGTGTTTCTAGCTCTGAATTGTCTTGCAAAAGTTTAATGGGAAGAACTTGGATTTTTCCCTCGTAACGTCCCCAATGCCTAAAGCGGATTTGCATAGAGCTACAAACGCAAAAGGTATCAAATCTCAATTTTTTTTTTCATTTTTACATATAATTAGTTCAAAATTATTAGAATAATCATCAATAACAATACCAAAAATGCACACAAATACATTTAAAATTCCAAAATATATTGGTGGCATGCCCATGCATGAATAAGCTAGGGCACTTCATTCGAGAGCCACGATCACATCTCTCTTTTTGGTCAACTGTATAGTTTGATAAACCCCCACTTAAATTGGTCACATAGTCATAAAATACCTGCAGATCGATGCAAAGACAGTAAAATACACATCTATAGAATATATAGGGCTAAAAAGGTATAGATAGATCATAGATACATGAAAATGTAATACATTTGATTAGAAAACATTATCCTGTTGTGTTTGGAATTAAAAAGGGGTGTAGTGGCGGACAAAGTCAATATTGGTTATCTATAACAAGCAGCTTTTGTGGATGTTTTTGAGTGCAGGAGGGCAGTAGAACCCATACTCCCAATAACACTATTTCAAGAATATATTGAAACCTAATACCCATACTGATCCCAGCAAATATGGAGAAAACAAAGTGGTACCCTATATTGTACTTTTTTTTTTCTTTTCAAGAAGGAAAAAAAGAGTAGAATTGTGTGTTTTATGGGACAAAGTTCGGTTGGAGAGGTGGGTAGGGAAAACAACGATACATTGGTTAGTAGTTGCTGCTTTTTGGGCTATATATTGATCACTTTGCAGGCATAGGTTCAGAAGCCTTGAGCATATTTCACTAGATATATTATTTCTATTTTATTTCTTAAATATATTATTACTATTTTGAACTATATATAATCAAGCCAATGCATATATGTTTTCTACTTTCCAGCAGGACTAAAGAGGGACGACCGCACTTAATATATATATATATATAATAGTACTAATAATACTATATAGTGAAAAAAGAAAAATTTACAATAATTTTCCTTAAGTTTAATACATACATATATATATGCGCGCGTGTGCGCCTCGAAAATTAATATGATCCAATATCATTTTGAAATTGGATATCTACCATTTTAAGTAGTGGCCTTGATATTATCTTGAAATTGGATTAATTCGTTTTAAAGAAAATTCGTATCGAGGAAGATTGCCACACATTTATAAATGGTCCATGAGATGAGAGCCTTTTACATATGAAGTCCCATCTTGCTTAGGAGTCGCTTAATGTAATGTTGGGCCTCCCTCTCAAATTTAAATGTGAAAATGGCACAATATGCCAGTTGAAACTTTCATATTTTTAGATTTTTTGACAAACCATTTTATTTATGAAAATACCAGATTTAGATTTTATATAAAATTACGAGAACATTTTACTTATTTTTTCGCAAGTCCATTTCTCTCTCTCATTCTCTTCCTCCCACAACCACTATTGCTACCTTCCTTGTTATCTCCACCGTCGCAACCCCTCTTTCTCTATGTCCGCCATCGTTCCTCTCTCTCTCTCTCTCTCTCTCTCTCACTGATGGGTTCGGACTGGCGGTGGTAGAGGTCTCTCACGGATAGTAAACGAAGAGTAAGCTCGATATGTAGTCGCGTCCCTTGGGATTTTTTTCGTCTATTGGTGTTGGCGCAGGACAATAGCTTCATCAATTTGGACTATCGATGACAATGACAGTTGCCAAAGGCGAGTGGCGGAGCTAGAGTTTGGAAACCCGAGCTGCACACCACGATGTTGGAGGATAGATCAAATGTTTAACCCTAGCGGTCAATACCGAAATTTTGCAAAATTATCATATTAATGTTAGGTTTCTTATGAGTCTTTTAAGGTTATTAGTCCAACCAAAACAAAAAGAAACCACCCAAGAACATGCATGTACAAAACAGAAAGTTTGGTGTCAAGAAGTATACCTAACGTTGTGAGAAAAACCGAAACTTG
>CAODLS011847234.1:0-12718 GCA_948243855.1 Flueggea neowawraea | reverse complement strand
CATCCTCGGGTTCGGGTTTAATGTGGTTCAAATTGGACTTTGGGTTTGGGTTTGGTTAGTCATGTTGGGTTAGAACCAAATGTGACAAGTACTAATACAACAAACAAAATCATGGCATTAGAACCAAATGAAATATATATATATATATATATATATATATATATATATATATATATAAGGAATACAGACATATTAAACTATGTTGATGGTTCACAATAATGGTTTACATCTACAAACATATCAGATAACAAAGCACGTATGCAAACATCAAAATGCTGACAGTTGTCGCAGTATCAAAGAAATACTCAGAAAGATATAAAGGCAAATCAGACAAACCCGATTAAGAATACCTAAGCTCCAAACCGACCCATAATTACAAAACCTAACACTTTGATACCACTTTTGTCATGACCCGTTTTCAGACTATGACCGGCGTACGAAACGAACTGTCTATGAGAGCTCGGCCCATCTCACATAAGCTTCAGAGTATAGAACTTATACCCAAATTCTTAATACCAAACTATAATTAAACAAAAATAAATAAAAATATTTCATTTATAAAAATAATTTCTAAATAATATTTCTAAATAATAAAACATAAATATAATTTTAAAAATGTAAAGAAATATTTGAAATAAATATTATTAACTAAAAAATTCAGAATATTCAAATACAAACATAACCCACAGAAACCTGGTGTGGAGCATCTAACATAACATATGAACTGGACCCGAATAAAATGACACTCATTGTCGAATCAGATACATCATTGAGCGTTGAAGATCAGATGACCAAATACTGAGTAACCTGAAAATTATTAAGACAGGTTGATGAAATAAATCTCAATGAGGGACGACACTGTAGATCGTCTTATACATGCATCACATAAATCATTTTGAAAATATTTTAGAAAGTACCACACACATGTATATGATAAGATATTAATAATATACATCCGTACACATATAGTAATAGTTCAAAAATTCATTTGAAAAACCTTCCGCAATCAGAGCAGACAACACATAGTCAAACAATATATTTATATCAAAAATAAATATACTTATATAGCAAAATCAAATAATGGGACTAGAACAGACAGAATATTGTGGACTAAGCCAACAGATAAAAATATACATGTGTTTAACTAGACACACGACTATCATTTTATCATGGTAATTGGGGTCTTAACAGAGTAGTGGTATACTAAAGGTTACACACCCCGTAGCTAGACGTCATATATCAGAATAAAATATATAAATAAATAACAAACAACCATACAGATCAGAAGATTTATTACATGAAAATAAATATATAATAATTTTCAAAAATATACAATTCTTATTCCAAAATCATGATATAAACCAGATTTTAAATTAGCTAATCCAATAATTATTCGGATTACAGATAAATATTCAGACACAAAAAAAATATACAAAGCTAAAGACAACTATGTGTCTAAAGTTGTCATCTCACTTACTTGGATCCTGCGCGAAATAATCCAAAATCACGGACCATCAGTGAATGACTGAACACTTCAGAAATCAAATGAAACTGAAGGCAAACAACGAAACTAAAAGCAAACAGACAAATCATAACAGAATCAAACGCAATATGATACATGATATTGTGGCCCTATAGAAAATGAAGTGGTGAGAGGCAACGTGTGAGCTTGAGAGGCGGATTTGAAATGAAGAAAATTGAGAGGGACCGAGAAGAAAATGTGAAACGCAGGTGAAGAACAGAAGAGGAGTTGTCGGGTTCAGTTTCTTAAAAAAAAAGGTGCAAAAACGCACCGTTTGGCGGTGGGAAAAGGAAAAAAAAATGAAAATGCACCGTTTTGGTGCAAACCGACTTCAATTTTATTTATTTATTTATTTTTTAGCAGATACAAAATAATTTGAATAGATACAAAATAATTTGAAAGACAATAAAATATATTTCCATTTATTTATTTATTGACAAATTCAAATTGTAAAACAATTCAAATTGAAAAATAATAATTCAAAGTGTAAAATAATGAATACAACCATAATTCAAATTGAGTAATAATAAGATTGAAAGATCATAAAGTTGAATAGTAATAAAATTGAATAATAAATTTGAGCAAAACAACTCAAATAGAATAATAATTCAAAGTGTAAAACAAATTTCAAAATTGAACAGGATATTACAAATATTTTATTTCATTCCTTAAAATTTTATTATTGAAATTGGAAGAATATGTTTTAAAATAGAAACCACAGTTTTCAAGATCTCGAGTTTGAGTTTTAAGTATGCAACGACTTTAAAACTCTTGAAAAAGACTTTTGCTGCCCTTAAGAATCCTATTTGAATCGAATTTGGATTAGTTAAATCTTACGAAATTTTAAATACCGGGTGTTTGGACAAAAAAATAAAAATCACAGTTTTGTAGCTATTTGTTTTGTTAAAAAAAATAATAATAATGTGGCATTCTTTAAGTTGAAGAGACTACACCCAGTTTGACGGCTCTCAATCAGTAAAAAGTGAGAACTCATGAATTAGGCCAAGTACAGGTGTTTCAAGCTGTGAAAATAGTTGGTCTCGAACCATTGAGTCCAGAGAAAGAGCTCCACTTGAATGTGTTTATTTTTGGAGAGAGTTTAGAATCGTTAAACCTTAAACCATAAGCAATTAAGGAGCAAATAAGCTGATTATTGTCACAGGCGTAGTTTTTCCAAGATTCTACAGCACTTAGTCACTCGAGCCTAGCGACTAAATCAGCATAGAACAATCAACGATCACTTGAGAGAATAAGGAAAGAAAACGTCTGAGAGAGTTTGAAAAAATGTATGTTTTGTATTAGTTTTTGAGTAAATTGTATGAAGTGTCGTTATAAGACCCACCTGAGGTATATATAACATTCTACCTTCTCAATGAGTGGTGGAAATCGATTGCATCAAATAGTGTACGATATCTGTCGAAAATTATCTATACATCTATCTAAAAATTTCTAAGTATTTACAAAGATGCACAGATATCTAAGACATTCTATACACGGCTAGAATGATGGAGAGGAATAGAATCTGTAATTCTTGGAGCCTTCTGGATCAAATTTGTCATTATGCATTCAAAATAAAAACAAATATTGATAGCTCTCCCCTGCTCATTTGCAAGGTTATTTTGCACTTTCAAAAGAGCATTGAAACTCTGCTCAAATATTGACTTACACGTCGAGGGTTCCGAAAGCAAAGATCCCAACCTTTTTTTCTCTTTCTTGTTTTGTAATGTTAGTCGGAGCTACAAAGTTTAAACAGTTTGAAGACAATTTTCACATCAATTAAATCATTGTCATTCTATGAGACAACAACAATTAGTAACGATATATAATTAGTGGTAGAATATAGGCTTCAATTAAATAGCCTGAAATAAAATCAATATATCTTAGTTTGAACACTAGTTTTGTATCTTATCAATGTTAAACAAACATACAAATTAATGACATATATACAGTATAGAAACATTATAGTGTAAGAAACAAGTTTACTCCTTATCAGGGATGGACGGAAGGGGGTCACGGGTCCCGTGAACCCAGGATGCCGACGAGATCCTTTTATATAGTTTGTATATAAGATAGGGTCCTACACTTATAATTTTAACATAATAATTTTTAAGTCCCTGAGCTTAAAAAAGAAACAATTAAACCCTTAATTTGATAATCGTTCATTTGTCTGCTACAAAAATCACTGTCAATTTCTGTTGCTCCATTTAACAGTGCTCTTGGATGAAATTAATCATGTCTTCGTCACTACTCCTTGTGAATATTTTAAAACTTAGTATTGTAGAAGCAATTAATAAAGTCATAACAAAATAACTTGTTATGTTTAAACCTAAGTTCAAACTCTGCAGCACGCATGTGTACGCTTAAGTCTCTTGGTATTGAGTTGAGGTTCAATAAAAAAAAACAAAATAAATAACTTTAATATAAACTTTGAACAAGAGAAAACAATTTAATCGACTATTATGTTTCATTGTTGTTTAAGCATACAAGTCAATGTGAAACAAATAGAAAGCAAATAGTGTAGAGGGGCGTGCATTGTATTATACAAAAAGCATAATTGGTAAGCTTGGAAAGTGAAAAGTGGTGTCTCATGAAAGGAAGAGTTTCATGCCATTCATTAGTCATTATAGCATGTTCTTCAGATAAAGTGATGATGCCCTCGTTGTGGTTCCCTTAGCCGTGAAGGCTCACGCCCACATCCCTTAAGTTGTGGGTTCGAGTGGAACAAGAATTGAGACTTTAAGGCGTTGTTATATTTGATAAAAAAAAAACATATAAAATAATAAATAATTTCCACGTTTACTATATAGACAACTAGCTAGTGACCCAAATTATTTATTTTTAAGTATTATATTGACATGTTTTAATCATGGATAAAAAAAATAAACTTGTTGACATTAGTCTAGTGATATTAGTCTTCTTTAGCATAAAAAAATTGTAATTCTCAACTGTAATTAATGTAAAAAAAAATTATAAATGATTTTTGTAAAAAAAAAAAGAAATTTATGGATAAATTTTTAAATGTATGACATGGGAGTCATCTTGAATTTTCCGTGGAAAAAAATAGGTTAAAAAAACAAGTCGAGGGTCTTAATATGTCAAAAGTTCAGATGAAGGGCTTAAAAACTTTTTATGCAATCGGGGCCTTAAATTTGCGTTTTGCCTTGAAAAAACAAACATATTTGTAGAGACAATTTATAAAATATGTATTTTACAAAAAAAAACCCCCAAGAATTGATGAAATTATACTAGAGCCAGGAAGAGTTTTTAACATTTTTGTTTCAAGAAATGAATAAATTTGGATTCCAATGATGTAACCAGACTCCTCGGCGACCAAAGTGGGGATTTTGTCTCTCAACTATTGCTTCAATTTCTAGTCCTTCATTTGCATTTCTTTACTTTATCATCAATAAACAAAACTTCGTATTCATCAGGTACTGTTTCTTGTTCTCTTTGTTTCTTTCTGCTTCATAAAGCTAAATTCTTTCAACATTTTGACCTTTTATACTTTTGTGATCTTGGGTATTTTTCGTTTCCGTTTGTTTGCTGAGAACATGAGGGAAAAGGGAAGAAAGTGAGAATCTTGGTTTTCTGGGTTTTGTTGTTTTGGCGTAAAAAGCTTGAAAAAGGTCGACATTTTTGAGTTTTATGGTCTTATCTAAACTTAGTTCATGCAGTTTTGGCTTTTGCTCAGTGTGTTTCAATCATTTGGAATTTAAACATTATAAACTTGTGTTTTTTCGTCATTAATATTCTCATCAGCAATTTCTAAAGGCAGTGCGGTTTTTTGGTATGTGTTGAATATACAGTAGATATTTTCCTAGTAGTGTTTGACTTAATTATCCGTTTTTGCAATTTTGTTGCAGGATTTGGAAGTGGGAAGTCAAGGATTCGATGAGATTTTTTATGGATTTGATAATGTGTACTTGAATAGAATAATTTGGAAACCAGGAAAATAGTTGGATTGAGAGTAGTTTTATTCTTTTGGGATCTTTTTTGTTGACTATACTATACTTGTTTTCTTCACGAGCTAAAATGAGTGTAGTTGGGTTTGACATTGGTAATGAGAACTGTGTTATTGCTGCTGTGAAACAACGGGGTGTTGATGTGCTGTTAAATGATGAATCAAAACGTGAAACTCCGGCTGTGGTTTCTTTTGGAGAGAAACAACGGTTTCTAGGGGCTGCTGGCGCTGCCAGTGCTATGATGAACCCAAGATCAACGATATCTCAAGTGAAGAGATTGATGGGCCGTAATTTTTCAGATCCTGATGTTCAAAAAGATTTAAAGCTGTTCCCATTTGAGACTTCTGAAGGAAAGAATGGAGGTATTTTGATTCACTTAAAATATTTGGGTGAGACACATATATTTACCCCAGTTCAGATTATGGCAATGCTGTTTTCACATTTGAAAGAGATAACAGAGAAAAATTTGGAAATGGCCATCATGTATTGTGTGATAGGAATACCATCATACTTCACAGATTTGCAGAGACGGGCATATTTAAATGCTGCAAAGATAGCTGGGTTGAAGCCTTTGAGGTTGATTCATGACTGCACTGCAACTGCACTTAGTTATGGGATATATAAAACAGATTTATCTAGTACTGGACCAACTTATGCTGCATTTGTTGATATTGGGCAATGTGATACCCAGGTATCTGTTGTGTCGTTTGAGGCTGGGCATATGAAAGTAATATCACATGCTTATGATAGCAACTTGGGAGGGAGAGACTTTGATGAGGTCTTGTTCACATATTTTGCTGCACAGTTCAAAGAAAATTACAATATTGACGTTTATTCAAATGTCAGGGCATGTCTTCGGTTAAGGTCAGCATGTGAAAAGTTGAAGAAGATTTTGAGTGCAAATGCAGAGGCCCCATTAAATATTGAGTGCTTGATGGATGAGAAAGATGTTAAAGGGTTTATTAAAAGAGGTGAATTTGAGAAGCTGGCTTCTGGATTATTGGAGAGAATTTTTATTCCTGCTAGAAAAGCTTTAGCTGAAGCAGGTTTATCTGTTGGGAAGATTCACTCAGTCGAGCTTGTTGGATCTGGATCTAGAATACCTGCTATGTCAAAATTGATAGCTTCTTTATTTGGGAGAGAACCTAGCCGGAAATTAAATGCTAGTGAATGTGTGGCACGTGGATGTGCTCTCCAGTGTGCAATGCTAAGTCCTGTATTTCGTGTCAAAGAATATGAGGTTTGTATTTTGAAACTAATTGTCATTACTGAGACGATTTTCCGATCAAAAGTATTCCATCCATGATATACTTAACATTTATGTTGAATTCCGACACCTATTTTGTTTTGGACTTTATTTCATAGTGGACTTGTATGCTTCAGCTTATGTTGTTTAAGAAATAAAAGAAGCATTTTCTATGTACAATTGCTATCTGATTTTGCTGCGTTGGCATATTACCTAATTGTCACTGATGTATGCTCTCTTGTGTTTATTCCAATTGGCTTGCTGTATTCTTTTAGATGATTTGCAGTTAATTGGCATTTTGTGTTTACGCAGGTTCAAGATTCTTTTCCTTTCTCTGTAGGTTTTTCGTCGGATGAAGGACCAATTTGCAATGGAACAAATGGAGTACTGTTTCCAAAAGGCCAATCCTTTCCAAGTATAAAAGTTTTAACATTTCAGCGCAGTAGGACATTTCATTTGGAAGCATTCTATGCTGATCCAAATGAACTTCCCCCTGGTGTATCTTCAAAGATTAGTTCTTTCACAGTAAGTCTGCATCAGTTTGCTTGGTTAACGTGTTTGAGACTTCAATTTATTTGAAATTCTTTTATAATTATTTTTCTCTTCATGCAAATCTTATTTTCTTGTAGTTATTGTAAGTGGCAGGCATCTCGTGTTTGTTTATAACTTGTCGATGATGAAGTTGCTATCAGTTTAGGTGCTTTATCCTTTTACTAGAAATGCTTCTCTGTTTATTTTGTTACACTGGTGCCTTTTATCAAGGATGTAAATTCATCATGCCCCAATTTACAGTTGTCCCGGTGGTTTTATAAGAACATTTTCTGGCTGGGGAACTTAACTCTAGAAAATTTCTGATGTATAAATCATGTGCCACACCATCCTTATAACTGATGTTGAGAGTGGAGAATATACTTTAGCATCTCTCAATCTTGTCACAGGTGGGATGTCTTCTTAAAAGTCAAGCATATTCTCTATCTTTTGAGAAATTCTCGTGGGTTGCAAGCTTTAGGCTGATAATCTGTATTTGCTGAGTTAGAAGCCTATATTTTCCTTTCCTCATTTTGAGCTTTCTTTTCAAAATTGGTGAAGCTAGTGGTGGTAACTTAAGTAATTGAGCCTACAATCTGCTGAACTGTCTCAATTCAAAAAGTCTAATAAGTGGCTTGTGTTCTGGTTGAATGGATGGTCAAGGTGTATTCTTCAGTTTCTCAAATTCTTATGAGAGAAATTTGCTGCATAGCAAAGAAGGTAGAAGATTGTGAACTTATCACTAATTGCAGGTGTATCTTTTATTGTTGAGCATAAAATGTGTTGCTGGCATGTGTTTCGATTCTCCATTAATGCTTGCTGTGATGTTTCTAAACATGCATTTCATATTGCTTATGGGGCATGTAAATGTATGCACATAGTTTTACCTTTTGCATATCCAACTTGTATGCATATACATGGTAATATCTTGTTGAATATGAACACTAAGAGAAGATGCATTTTTCCTAATGGATACAAGTTGACAAATAGTTGTTTATGTAGATTGGTCCTTTCCAAGGCTCTGGCAATGAAAAGGTAAAATTAAAGTTAAAATCCACTTGGATCTTCACGGGATTGTTGTTGTTGAATCAGCTGTGGTTAGTAAAACTCTTATTTTCTTCTGTTTTGTATTAAATTTATCATTTTGTCATACATATCTGATGCTATATGCTATCACTTCAGTTGATTGAAGGCCATATGGATGATTCTGTTGTGAGAGGGGACAACCACATGGAAGTTGACAAAGTTGATGCCAATTCTGCATCATTAAGTTCTTCCACTGAAGCTGCAAAAAATGATGAGGAGAATACAACGTCACATTCAAACTCCTCTGACACTTCTGTAAGTTTGTAAATAAATCTATACATGTAATGATTTTCATCTCGAACTTATATGGGCTTGAATACCTTCTGGATCTGCAACATTTTTTATGATTAGATTTTCTAAGACATGCCTATTCTCATTTTTAAGAAAATATAACTGGAAAAATTTTTCAAGACATGAAATAACATGAGTTGTTATGCAGGCTAATGGCTTCGTAAAAGATAAAGCCACCCAGAGGATTGAGATGCCGGTCACTGATAACATATATGGTGATATGACCATGACTGAGCTTTTGGAAGCTAAAGAGAGAGAACTTCAGTTGGCTGAAAGAGAGAGAACTGTGGAACTGGCCAAAGACAAGAAGAATGCCTTAGAATCATATGTTTATGAGACACGTAATAAGGTAGCACCTCAAATTTTGTGATATAGAGCTTGTCATGTTCAACAGTTGCAGTAAAATATGACTTGTTTTATGACTTAACCCCACTTAATTACTTATGGTCAGTTAAATTAGACATTTTGTGCCATTCTATCTTGGCACATTAAGTGAACTTGTGAACAATCGAAAAATGTATTAGCACTGGTAATTATATCACTATTAGTGAACACTCACGAAACAAGACAAGGACTTCATCTCTTTTTACTGCAAGTGATAAGGTGCAGTTTTTGTCAAATCATCATCTTTGAACCTTTTTGATTGGTGTTTACTACCAACTCCTGATGTCTTAGTTCTCGTTATCTATTCATGAAACATTGAAATTGAGAATCTCTGTTAACCATTGAGTTGGTGTTGGTGACAAGCTATCACTAGCTTGCCTCAATTGCAAAGATGGTTGATATTATTTGTTTTTATGCTATATCTCAATGGTTCAGACTCAGGCAATCTGTAATACCTGTGCTTTAATTTCCTAAATTTTATTAATTTGCTGACCTTGAAAAATAATGAAATGTATGTGACTAGCTGTTCAATACGCACCGAAGTTTTGCTTCGGACCGGGAGAGAGAAGGCATTTCCAGGAGCCTTCAGGAGACAGAGGAGTGGCTTTATGAAGATGGTGACGATGAAACTGAGAACGCTTATGTCTCTAAAATGCAAGACCTTAAGAAGGTAGCTATGACTTTAGTAACTCTAAATTCTAGCATCTGTTCCTTTTGATCTCTTAGCCCAACCTTTTCTTTTCCGTGATGTTTACAGTTGGTAGATCCAGTCGAGAATCGATATAAAGATGGAGAAGCCAGGGCACAAGCTACAAGAGATTTGTTGAATTGTATTGTACAGTACCGGATGTCTGTGGATCCTCTCCCACCTGAAGATTGAGGATTGGTACAATAATGAAACAGAGTTATAGTGATGGTAAATGTTACGACTTTCACAACCTTTCATAACGGAAAAATTGACCTCTTGATTCAGATCAACAATGAGTGCAGTAAAGCAGAGCAATGGCTGAGAGAAAAAACCCAGCAACAGGATTCTTTAGCTAAGAATATTGACCCTGTATTATGGTCTTATGAGATCAAGAGCAGGACGGAGGAGTTAAACACGTAAATTTCATCTGCCGTCATTTTTACTTTCTCAGAGAATTTCAATATATTTTATTATTTGCCAATAAAATCTACCAATATGCAATTTACTTGTACTTAATCTACCGACCGCTATCTTTTATTCATCAGCTGAGGACTATTTACATTATCTTACACTTAAGAGCTCTACCGTTACTGCTAGCAATCATCACTATCTTGTCCGATGTAATAATATTTTGCCTCCTGAATGTCAGGGCTTGCAATCAGATATTGGGGAAGAAGGCTTCAGCAGCAAGCGCAGAAGATGGTAAGAACCCAAATCAGCAGCCTTAGTCTGAAGGTATCGGTGATTACCTCCACAGGCAAGCCACTCTTAATCACACTTGTAATTGATGTCTACACAACCAAATTATACAGTTTTGGATGTTCTTAACTACGGAAGAAGGTAATAGTAATAGACGTAGTAATTTTTCTATTCGAAACCCTTTTCTCGGTCATTTGAAGATTTCATTACATAACACAGATTGTGAGGTGTACTTTCAGGATATAGGTAACCCTTATGGGCATTTGATGGAAGTTTAGCATAAACATGCTTCTTATCATGTTGAAATTAGAGTTATGTACTTGTACAAAATGACTAGCTTCAATTTCTTTGAACTTTTCCCGGTTTCGTAAGCATGCTTTATATGGCTGCCCCTTTTTACGTGACATTCAATTTGAAGTATTGTCTGCGAAATTTAAGCAGAGCTAACCACTGAGGTTGTGGTAGAATCGTAGTGACACTTCCTTTATTAGCTAGAGGTTTCGAGTTTGAGCTATGAGTATAAAAAAAACTTTGGAGAATGGCTTTGCCCAATTCAAATCCAAATTAGTTAGACACTAGAAAAGTATTTGAATATTAGAGGATTAAATAAAGAAAAACTTGAGCAGAGCTATTCTACAGATCGCAATGCAAGAACAGAACATCTGTCTGAACAATTTCAATCACCCTATGATCATTATATTCCTACTCTGATTTACAAAAAGAAAATTGTGTTAACACTTTCCACTTAGCATTAGTATAAAATAAGGAACAATGAACCAAAAACAGGGGCACTGGCAAGCTGATTGGCCAACACCATACAATTGGAAATGAAACAACTGATTATTTCAGCTGTGAGACATTGAGCTACTCTCAACCTTCTTCCTCTTGGCACTGACTTTCTTTTTTGACTTTCTAAAACCTATATTCTCCTGTCAGCCAAAAATACGCATGGTTTAGAATTTCCATGCAAACAGAACACAAGAAAATTGCTTCTTTGTAAAGAGCCAAAAGGGGCTGGAGGATAAAATTTGTGCAAAGACGTTTTCAGATTTACCTTTTTGTAGTGTCTATAGGCAATTTGGCCTGAAAACTCTTGCCCACTTCTGGAGACATAGACCTTCAGAAGTTTATAAGAAGATTAGTTAAGAATCTACTAAAACATAAAAAAGGTACCAGAATATCATAATTGTCCAGCAGGAACCATGTAACGTTACCAAGTTTCACAATTTACTAATCTTTGTAAGTTAGAATGTCATCTCCTTTCTAAAAGAGAACAAGCAGGAATTTTTGTGCGTAAATGTTAGCATTGTTTGCTCAATAAAACAATTTAATGATATTTTGATTCAGGTGAACGTGAAATTGAGGACAATTCAAAGCATGCACTCAAGACTTCTGTTTCCTACTCTGTTAAAATATTGCAGGCTCAAAGAGTTCAAAAAATTCACTTATTATATTACCTTTCTTCCATCTGGTGATGTATACCAATGACCAGCAGTTTGAACATTCGCATGAACCCGTCTTTTTCCAGCATCCTTGGGAGTAGTGGCAGTGCTTTTGGGATCCACCCAACCCTGAGAACTATTCGAGACTTTAGTATTTGATAACTTGGGTTTGCTTCTCCTTGTTGAGCCCTTACCACTATTACCTCTCTGAATTCCCTTTTGTTTAGAAGATCCTCCATTAAACTGACTCCTGATACGATAAATAGTTCAGAATATGTGACTATCTATAAAGAAAATACAACAATAAACTTTCTTAAATTAAAAGAATGTAAAGCAAATTACATGTAATCAATGATTGGCTCAGTAGACTGCATATTTACTCTGGTATCAACACTACCCAACAGGGCAAAGTTGGGCAAGCGAGTTCGGACCAACTTCCGGATCCTAGGATCATCGTGAAAGAAGTAACGATGAGCTGGAGGTAGACCGTCAGCCAAATTCCAGGATTGCTCAAAGCCAGCATCTCTAGTCGCAGCTTTACGACTGCCTATGCTGTCACTTGCACTTCCCCGTTTCTGAGCTGCATTATTGTCCTTAAGAGATTGGAAATATTCTTCACAGAACTCATCAAGAACCGGTGTTGGAACATTAGAACTCTTCATCGGACAAAAATCTTTCCACAAATCCTCATTTCTCTGCTTCTCCAAAGACGGAAATTTCTTACTTTGCTGAGTTACATTAGACTGCTGTTCCACAGACGAATCCATTTTTTGAGTTCTACTTACATCGCCGCTGACAGAAGGCTTATTATCAGAATCAGAATCCGAATCAATTAACTGGAACCTACGAAGAGGACTGATAGTCAATTTT
>CAODLS011847212.1:0-12704 GCA_948243855.1 Flueggea neowawraea | reverse complement strand
AATCAAAAACATCTAAACAACATTTCAATACCGTATAAATAACATATAGTTAACAAGAAACCAATAACATTCTAACAATATATAAACAACATTCCAACAACATTATTAGAATTCATTTTTATGTTGTTTGAATAATGTTATATATTTTTCGTATCTTGTATATATAATAAGAAGAAACTAACAACAGATTAAGAATAAATAAACATCTAAACAACATTCCAATACCATTTAAACAACATATATATAACAAATAAACAAGAAGCCAACAACATTCCGACAACGTATAAATAATATATGAATAACAAATAAACAAGAAACCAACATCATTGTAACATATAAACAACATTCCAACAACATAAAAATAACATTCCAACAACATATAAACAATATTACAACAACTTATAAACAAGAAACCTACATGATATAAATATAAAATCAACAACATATAAACAATATTCACCTGTATATTATCTTGTATATATGTTACTCTTTCACAATAATCAATTAGAAGAAATTACTCAAATAAATAACATATGAATAACAAATAAACAAGAAACCAAAAACATTACAACATATAAACAACATTCCAACAAAATATAAACAACATAACAAACAATAAAGAAGTTATAACGAGTCATAAACAGGTATTCAACATGATAGATAAATTAGTTTCACAATGGACGATATAAACAAGTTTTAAACATGACACTAAAAAGTTTTCAACAAAGTTAATATATAGAATTGTGCGATATTGTTTCTCAATCTGTTTTCCGATCTGAAGCTATATATGATGTTGTTTGTGAGAATGTAAATGATGAAATCTGAAGAAAATATGTTGAAAATCTTATGTGTTGAGTTCGGTAGAGATCTGAAGATTTTTTATAATATAGCTTTGTTTTTGATTTGTTGCTACTTGTTCACAATTTCGATCTGTTTAGGAAGCAAAATAATCGAAAATTAAAAGAGTTTTTGTTCGATTTGATGTTTGTTTGGATTGCTCTATTTTTAATTTTTGTTGTTTCTGGTTTACTTTGTTTTGTCTCTCTTTCTTCTATCCGTGTATCTATAATATTAAAAGTGGCGCTGCGTGTTTTAATTTTTTGATTTCTAGGGCCAAATTTGAAAAGTGGCTTACGTCTTCTTGGAATATATGATTATGGAATCCGTGAATGTGTATTTGGCCCATGTATGTTAGGACGTATATGTGATCTTGGGGGCTCCAACTTATTCTATGGGTTTGGATCTTTATGAGCCAGGACTCAAACCCATATCAGCCATTAACAGTTCAAAAAGAAAAAAAAAAAAGGCAATCCTGAAAGTACAGTCTGAATGGCATCTAGGAAGGTAGAGATAGCGAGAAACGGCGTCATAGCTGAAACATGTTCATTTACTTCATTTTCATTGCTATAAACATGCCCCCAAACAATCGCAAAAGATATCGTCACTACTCCAACCAAAATGCCTTCCGCAGCGGCCATACTTATAGCAACACTTGACGCTAACCTTACGGCTTCAGGACGTCCTGCTTCTAATTCATTGGAAACCCTTATGCTTCATACAGAAAATTAAAACATGTTTTTAGATGGACTTATTTATTTTTTTAGAGAATTTTGGTCGTTTTCATCAAGATTTTCCATAAAAGGGAATGTAGTGGTGATAGTAAGCATTAAGCAGACCTGACAGAAGCTCCAAGTCCAAAAGGGACCATCCAGACTAATCCAAATGTATTAAGGCTGTAATGATTGTTAAAACAATTAGATAAACAAAATAAACAAAAAATCAGTAACAAAAAGAATGATGCATTTATATTTATTGCCCCAATACTAACCATATTGAAAGAACTGAAGTTTCTAACTTCTGATTAGGAAGGAAACCAGAGAGGAGCACCATCACTTCAAATGTCCACGCCTTCAAACTGCCAAAAACAAAAATTTAGATAAATGTAAAATATAATCTATGAACAAGAGTAGAAGAAGAGAAGTAGCATTAGAGTAGAGTAAAATGTAAATTTATAATGACAAATATGAGTGCTCGTATCAAAGATTTCCATTGAAGTCGCTTCTTTAATAGTTGTGATTATGCCCATAACCACATAACCGCATCAAATTTTTAATTCAAGAAAGTGGACATGTTTGAGTAGCAGTTCATGTCTCACATCCATGCTATGTTTTCATATTGTTAATGACCATGCTATACTACAATCTAAAGTAGTAACCCATGTTTAGTAGATAATTCTCATATCGATCTCTCCTAATTTTATATTAGGATTTTATGTATTTAAGCAATACTTTCTCAATGAATGATAAGTACAAATTTTATTCTTCACTTCCCCACAAACATAACAAACAATTTAAAATAAATTGTAATACTCTATTGAAAGAAAACATACCAGAGCATTAGAGCGGAGGGAATCGCAAGTTTAAGAAAAGCAAGTACACTTTGAAAGGCCCTCATTGAAAATCCAGTCCAAGTAGCATTGCACGAAGAAGAAAACTTGACATAAACTACTAACAAAACCACATTAACCCAGTAGGAGATAGAATTCGCCAAAGCAGCCCCTCTGCTTCCAAGACCAGACTTGAAAGCCAAAACCCAACAAACCAGGAGATGTAGCAAAGTTGTGATTCCAGAACTTAGCATCATCGGGTACACATTGTTTTGAGTTTGTAAGAACTTGACGAGACACTGAAGAATCCCATAAGCAAAAAGGCCTGGAATCATGAAATAGGCGTAGATTCCTGCTTCTTTTGATATATCTGCGTCTTGGTGTAGAACAATCAAAATGGATTTTGTGTTTGTCCATATTATTGCTAGGAATGAACTCATGATTAACAAAACAAGAATTGCTCTTTGCATGTGTATTCCAAGCATCTCGTATTGTTTTGCTCCAAAGGATTGACCACATAATGTATCCAAGCCACTAGCCATTCCCATCTGTCCATTATATGAATTTGTTTAGAGCACCAAAAGATTATAATTTGATTATATTGTGTATAATTTTTTTAATTACATTGCTATTTAAAATTTCACTAGAGGATCTCATTTTCCGTTGCATTGCTAGATGTGCTTTCTTACTCAAATGTAAATTTAAGCATTTTGATCTTCAGGGTTTGATGTCTACGTGCTATGACACAATTTTCTTTGGCAATTGGCAATATGTAACATTGATTTTGTATACTTGTCGGATCTTTCCTTCTTTCGTGTCATAGCTTTAAGCATGCGAAAGTACCTTGAGTAGTATTATTTTTCTGATTGCTAATCTACTATTTTTTGTGGCTTAGCTATTTTATAAAATTGTACTTATAAAAAGAAATTCACTGCCTACTAAAAATAGAATTGGGTACCTAAAACATGTTGGACATTAAATTTCTAATTTTTGAGAAAGATAGTAAAAAATTTCAAATAGCAAGAGTTGTCGTTAGCTAACTATAAATTGGTAGCAATCCTTTCTCCGCAATACGTCTTTTTGGCTGGATTTAGACCTATTTTCGAGATGGTATCAAATTTTCGAACCAAGTTTTGGAGCCAATTTGATTAATTGTCGAATTACTAAATGTTTTGAAATACTACAAAGAATTATATATCTTGATTATTCAAACCTCTAACATTTTTCTGTTTTGATGAGTTCAAACTTCTAACATGCAGTTTAGCTTTTCCTGAAATGATGCCTTTGCCACCAAACTTTGAAACTGAACCTTTGCGTAGAGACATCTGAAACCTTCAAAATGTTATATCACACAAAAAACGGCTTCCTCTAAAACAGTCGGTATTTACAATTCGTTAGAGATAATTCATGGGCATGCACTCAAGCTGATCAAGTTTCTTTACCATATATATTCTAGGGTTTCTTTATACTATATACAAAGTAAAAGGAATATATAGATAACTTTTGATTGGCGGTCAATTATTTTTATTTCTAGTTAATTTATTAATTTTATATGTAAAGTGTTCTTAAAAATTAATATAACTTTAGATAGTGTATAACTTTCAAATTTTCTTAGCTTAGAAAAAAGATAATTTGACACACATAACTCTATTTTATAACATTTTTAACTTAATTTACTTAATTATTTTGAGATCATAACCTCACTAGTTAATTAGAGAAATTAAAAAAAAATGAGGGTGCAGCACATGATTGATACTAATCTCATGTTTAACAAATGTGTCTTGCTTTGATATATAATACATAAATTTTTTTTGGCTGCTTTACGTTCCATCCATGCTTACTATATTGAATTTTTAAACCACAACAAACAGATTTGCCAGTTTGGTGCATTTATAAGCAGCGAACCGAATATCTTCCTAGGAACCGAACCTATACATCTGTGATCTGTCTAAGAAACAAAATGGCATAGAAATAATCAACATGTCACACGAAGAATATAATATGCCAAGTGAATATTGTCAAATGTGCTTCCAATTTTGAATGTCTTTTTCCATTTTTTTTTCAATTTTACCCATGATTTTTATTAATCCCACCAAATTTAAGAAATATAATAACATTAAGAAATTGAATATCTTAATATCCAATAGAGATCAAGAAATTCAACTCACCAGTAAATTGAACCCAGTGACCGATGCAAACGAAGTAGCCATTGAAGCACCAGCGAGAGCCAACTCTCCAAGATGACCCACAAACATTACTGAAATCACTTGTAAACTGTATTGCAATAAGCCTGTGATGAAGAGAGGCCCTGCAAGCCATAGTTGTTTCTTCACTTCCTCCTTAAAACCAACTTTCCATCTTCCCTCCATCTTTAGCTTCTCACTTTTGCACGGCTCCATTCGGGCTGATAGATCATCTCTTTTTCTCTACATTTATAAAGTCATCGCTGTTCGACCCCGACGATATGGGTCCGTCTCAATTAACATGAAGAAACTAATTAGGCCTCCTTTTAAATGAAATATTTTAGGGCAATTATCTGTTTCACCCCTGAGGTATAGCAAAATATAAACTGCATCCTTGAGTTTTAAAAATCCTAGGAATTAGTCCCTGATGTTAACTCAACTTTGACGGCATTGAAAATTATATGAAAAGAAAAATGGCCTTTTTTAAGGGCTCATCACTGCTTCCCTTCTTCTTGAAATGGACTCCCTCTTCCAATTCTCTTCCCTTTTTGTCTCTCCCTTGAAGCTCTTTTCCTTCCTCTCTTCCCTCTCTCACTAACTTGCTCACTCTCAATTGCCTCCTTACTCGTTTGAATACATAATAAATACATAGCAATGCTTCCTACTTTGATGGAGACATAAATATTGTAGAATTAGGACTTATATATCAAAGTTAAATAAATCTGAAATCTTGCATATTAATTGATATCCTTATTCAATTGTGCATTTTATATGTTTTTCGACTTACATTTGTTGCAGCCAAAAAATAAATATTTAGGCTTGTTTGTGGAGTTATTTAATGAAGATATATTCATCTTTTTCTTTATTGTTTTTCAATATATGTGCTTTTTAATATAGTATATATTTGAAGGCGATAGAAGAGAAATACAATTGGAGCTACTTGATGCCCAAGTGAGCACCACCATTACTTTATTTATACTCAGGACTAGTCCTTTATTTATATTAATGCATGACTATATATATATATATAACTTCAGGAGCACCAAATCAAACCATCAAAGCCTCGTGCTCTGCTTTGATTTCAGGATCATCAAGCTTCACAGGAGCAACATGAGCAGGGTCTTCAATAATTTTATAATAATTGTCCCAATTATCGTACAAATGGGCCTTCAAAAATGCTACGAAAATCCCCCCAACAGTTCTTCTCATTGCCTCCTTGTCCTTGCTTCCCCTGACGCCACTCCTGCATAAGATATTAGCACTGTTGGCAAACAAACCCGAAAGTTGATCGTTTAGCATGTCCATGTGACCATAATCAGTAGTAACAAAATGGTCACAAGGGGGTTTGCACTCATTAAAGAACTCTTTATGGTTACGCCCGTCTGGGGCACACGGTGCGATGAGCAAATTCCATTTAGAACCGAGCCCGGTTCCAATAACTCCGACCGGAATTGTAAGGTCAAAAGAGTCGGGTTGTTTGGTTAGAATGTTGGGGTCGGTTCCTTCGACTGGGTCTACACCCACCACTGCCGAAAATTGGACTTCCAGTGGAACCTTTGCTTTACCAAGTGCGAGTGCAAATGCCACTTTTCCACCTCTGCTGTGGCCTGAAATGACGAGTTTTGTTAAATCTGGTTTGATATTTTTGGGTAGTTTCGACGAGAGGTCTGAAAGTAACCAGTTTGCCACTCTTGCCGCGGAGTCGAGTTCATATTGTCCACTATTTGGAAGTAGAGGGAATCCTGAATCAACACGATATAACTGCACAAATGGATAACAAAATCATTTAGTGCCAGCCTTTTTTCCGCGCTAAAACAGAGAATATTGAGTTATATGGAACATAATATTTAATATATGTTTAAAACAATGAGTTATTTTTTTAGAGTTAATTACAGATATAATGTGTTCATTTATTTAATATATTAAATATTTAATTAGTTACAAAGTCTTAATTGAATCCCTACTGATATCTCATAGTATTGAGACTGCACAATTAACGTAGCTATTTTCAGTAAAATTCAATTATATTCTATCTTTAATTATTTAAAAACTTTTTTATTGTTTTTCTAAAATAAATTATTTTTCCATTTAAAGTGTATTTATATACTTTATCACGTATATCATCAATTGCCTTTTGGATTCTTGCGACGAAGATTAGAATATATATTTAAAAAGGGTTTTATACAAATATCATAAAAATTTAAAATAATTATGAAAGATAGAGAAAAAAAAATACAGCCCTATAAAATAAAAATAAGCCAAAAATAAACTACAGTTAAAAAACAAGGCCGTTAAAGAAAGTTAAAATCTTATTTTTGTAAATATTTTAGAGTTTTGCCATGTACCATATAATTACTTTCCAAAAAAGAAGGTTAGAGACGCAAATCAACTCACATCAAGGTGCTTTCAACTAAAATCTCTAAATGGTAAAGAAGCTACTTATTAAAAAAACAGAGTAAAGAAACTAATAAAAATAGTTTTTGTACCACAAACTAATAACAATATTCAAATAAATTTATCGTATTTATTATGTCACAGAAATAAACTTTTATTGAATTTTTTCCAAAAAAAAAAAATTCTTTAACTTTCATGAAGCTCGATCTTTTATACTATGGAATAAGAAAATTATCCAAATATTTTTAGAACTTTGTAGAGCAAATTAATGATTCTTACAATTTTCATGAGAAATCTTCGTATAATTGAAAAAAAAAATTATATATGAAATTTTATCTATGTAATTCAATATTGGAAAACGTGAGAAATCACTTTGTAATTATTATTTTAACTACCAAAATTTTTCAAGATTTAAAATCCTGCCCTTTGACCAAACTTGGGTTAAGCCGACCATTCTTACCGTCTATTGGTTACATATATTACCTGATACATCAAAATATATATATAATAGGCCAAATTTATAATAAATGTCTCTTTAATTGTTTGATAAGTTGTATTTTAATATTAAAAAAATAGATTATTTATTAATGCTTTTATAAAAAAATGGCTACATCATTTAAAGCTTGAGAGCTTTTTTTTTAGGTTTTAACAAGTGATATTTTAATGGATTGACATGTGGAGATTTTTTTAAATATTTTCTCTCTTTTTTTTGTAATATAATATATAAAAATTTATAAAATCAATAATTGCATAACAAAAACAAATCAATAAATGTATCAATATATACATTTAAATCAATATATATGTAAAATAAATATAGTTATATAAATTTAACATTATTATGAAAAATTTGGTTCTCAGATTTGATATATAAATTTGTAATTAGCAGGTGATTTAGAGTGGACTGATGAAATATTCGAGTATTAGTCTTTTTGAAAAGGAAAAATTAGATATAAAAATTAATGGTGATTTGATACTTTCAATTAAATTAAGATTCTGAAAGAATTGTTTTAAGTATATGAACAAAATATTAATGAGCTTGTAATTTATGATATTAAAATTAACTCTAATATCAAAAGGTCGTGAATTTAATTCTCAATGAAAACAAATAGTTAATGGCTATAAAAAAAAACATATATATATGGTAATTACCTGTGGTGCAACAACTATATATCCGTGCGAAGATACGAGTTCGAAGAGGTCACTATAATCAGAGCTACTGATTTGGAAGCCATGGTGGAATTGAATCACTGGATATTTTCCACTTACTGTTGGTGAAACAATCACCAAGGGGTTAGGAGGTGGTGCATCAGGGTCTGACTGATTCACCTTAAAACTTGTCGTGGGAAAAATTCCATAATCAAAAACAGAATTAGCATTCAACAATGTTGGCAATGCAGTCTTAGCTTCAGACACACTTGCCAAGAGTGTTACCAACAATAGTGTTGCAAACACTGATGATATTTTCTTCATGTCTACAAGACTGTTTTCTGAGGTGCACAATATGACCATATATAGAGGTGCACATATATGGACTGTTAATCAATAAGAATTTTGAATTTCTAATTATTGAAATTTTGAAGTCAAATTACAAAATTATCATTGTTTTAGTAAATTTTTTTAGAAAAACTTCATAATCCGACAAAGTGATTTCAAAATTTTTTAAGAATATCTTCATAATCTGACAAAGTGATTTTATTTTTTCTGATAGGTAAAGCTTGACAAAGTGATTTTATAAAAAGTTGAAAATGACAATATAGGACACGTGAAAATGTTTATGCAACCATTTGGCTTGTACTAACATTTGAGGAGATATGGCTTTCATACTGGCCCCAAAAAAGAGGACCGACTTCCATGGTAAAATTTGTTAACTTGGTTATGTGATGGATACCTTTTTTATTGTGACAATAAAATCATAAAATCTATTGGCAAAAAAAATTAACTTTGGCTATGCTTGGCAAATGAAATAGAACAGAGATTGGACACTTATTCCATTGAATGGAAAACAGAATGTCAAAAATAGGAAGTCATATGTTTCGAATAAAATATAGTGAAATGATAGTTCATATATTTGGTTCACTGCAATAAATTTAGAATTGACTAATAATCTATACTATATACAAGAGCATGAAAGTGAAAAAAAATTCTAAATCATTTTAAATTATAAATTAGTTATTTATTTTATTCTTAAAATTAGTTTGTAACCCTAAAATTATAGTTCAAATACTCAGTTACCTAATTTTTTTGGAAGAAAAGTCACGCAATATATTGGTACAAATAGGTATAATATATAGCCGATGAAATATTTGTCATTTGTCACCCCGAATTACATGAACGGTTTAAGTTTCCTGAGTTTGTAAATTTTGCAACAAAGAAGGACTCGAGTGCTGACAATGACGGAACCAACGCCTTGGTACGCAAACTTTCTAATTATACATATAAAATCCTCATATATTTTAAAAGTCTACATATAGCCTTCTCAACAAAATAAATGGACTAATATATAAAAAAAGGACAATGAAAAAATAAAAATTAATTAAAAAATTTATAATTTCCTTTATGATAATTTTTTATAGATTATGTCATTTAAATTTGTTTTATATATATTGTAATACTTAGATTTTATAACCATTTTGTGTTTCTTCTCTTTTTAGTCCCTATTTTATTTCTAAACATTATTTTCTTTAACTTAATTCTTTATATTATTTTTCTAATCCTATTGTCACTTTAAAATCTGAATTATAATCAAAGTATTATATAATTAATGTAACATCTTGTATTTTTCAAAGTTTTTATAACTCAACAAAATAGTCTATTTGGAATAATTTTATTATTGTAAAATAGATATGCTTTTTATTTTAGAAATAAATATAATTTAACTTGCATTAATATATTATGTGAAATTTTTCTTCTCGACCAATTAATGAAATATAGTTACATTTATTTTGAAAGACTCAATGAAAAATGTATTCTTCTTTTCTAGTTTTGATTTATTTAATTATCTTTTCTGTTATTTTTGTTAAATATTGTCACGACCTGTTTTTGGACCATGACCGGCGTACAAAGTGAACCTTTTATGGGAGCCCAGTCCATCTCGCACAAGCTTTAGAGAATCAGAATTGTTGCCCAATTTATTCTTTTATCAAAATATTTATTAAAACATTTTGTTATCCAACATATATAATAAAACGGATTTACCATATGTCAAAAACATATAAATATATATAGATCAGTAACATGTGTCAAAATATAAAAAACATAGCAACCAGTAACTCTATAGCATCTTGGTACGACGCTCTAATACCAAAAACAAAAGGAGCCCTATCGAAGGGGTATTACTAACCCAAGAACGCCTCAGTGATGTCCAATATGCGATGTAGTTGCCAAAGCCAAAATCTGTGCACCTGGAAAATATTAAAAGGAGTAAGAAATCTCAATCAGGAACGACACTCTAGATTGCCTCATATGTGCATCACAAAGGCTGTTTTGAAAATAGT
This sequence comes from Flueggea neowawraea, assembly GCA_948243855.1. Classification (NCBI taxonomy): domain Eukaryota; kingdom Viridiplantae; phylum Streptophyta; class Magnoliopsida; order Malpighiales; family Phyllanthaceae; genus Flueggea; species Flueggea neowawraea. The sequence continues at coordinate 2,244 of CAODLS011847212.1, read as the reverse complement.
TCAAAAATACCACATTCAAGTATACGTGAATACATATATATACACGCTAATACATAATGGCATTCAAAAACCATTTCAAAAATGTTCGCAATCAAAGCAAATAGCATGCACACAGGCATCGTAGTACTAGTATTAAAAACAAAGTCAGAGTATACGTAATATAGGACCAAAAACAAAGTTGTGTGTGTAGCACCAATAACGAAGGTGATGTGGACTTCGCCACTAATTAAAAACAAATCATGTGTCAGGACGGAACATATTGCTACCAACATCCCTGGTAGTTGAGCCTTAACAAAGCAATGATATACCAAAGGCTACATTCCCAGTAGCTCGGTGTCCCATATTAGAAAACTACCATATGTATAATACAAAAATAAAGGCATGCATATTAGAAGCAAAAATAGAGAGGGGATATCTATTATATATTGAGTTGAAAAATAGAGTATTGATTATTAATCACATACTCATGTTATTAAATTAGTCAATCCTTATATTAGTATAATTTCAGAAATATATCTAGCATATAAAAAACAATAAGGGTTTCAAGACATAACATATGTGTCTGAAGCTGTCATCCACTCACATGGATGTCCAAGCTGACAATCCAATCAAACGTCACTAGTCAGTGGCTGGTCGTGCTGGTAGGAACATGAAACTAAAACAAAGATATCGAAAACCAAGTATATCATAAACAAAGCAATGAAATACTGGTAATGTGGTTGTACCGAAATGCGTATACATGCATATGCAGACTCAGACCCTCGAAAAACGCCCAAAAATCCATTTCTATCCAAATTCTAATATAATAAATCGAAAATTACACCTCGGTGTAAAATTATACTTTGGTCCCCAAATTTTGAAAAATTATCAATCAGTCCCCAAAATATTTCAAATCCCAAATTGATCCCTAACACCATAAAATCATCACTTAATCCTCAGATATCTCAAAAAATATCTAAATCAATTCTCTAACATATGTAAAATCACATTTGATCCCTAAATGCCAAATTTCATATTTGGTCATCAATGGCAAATTACACAAATAGTTCAACTTCCGATTCAACCGATAAAAATTGAATCTAAACACTCATATTGGTAAATCTCAACCTCAGGAACACGAATCTACAATTGATTTACCAAAAATAACTCAATTTCATCAGAAAATCCTTGAAAATCCGTTCAAACCCTAACCCATTTACACAATCTGCAAAATCCAAGCATGATTCATGTATTTCTAACTCTAATCTATCAAGATATATCAAAAACAACTCAAAATCAAACAAGAAAATCATCAAAATCCAAAACCTTAGCTCCAAATAAACCCACTTTGTCAAAACATGAAAACCGTCAAAACCGAAGATATAATCTTACGATTTTGACCTTAAACAACCATAATCTAACAACATTTAACTTTTATTTCAATAGAAAGAAGAGATCCGAACTAAATGTTCAAATTTGGCCATAAACCGTAAATGCACAAATGTGAAACAAAATGAAGAAAAGAGAAGATTAATGGGCGTTTCTTACCTCAAGAATCGATGTAGAAGCAATAGGAAATGGAGAGAAATCAATTTCAAAGTGATTTTGGTAGTTGAGATGAGTTATGGCCGAAGAAAGGTTAGATGGGGGATATTTAAAGACCCACAATGTCAAAACATTGTGTTTCACTCAAAATCACCTAGAAAATGCACATCTATGTGCGTAGTACCCATTCTACGTGTGTAGTGTCACTTCTACGTGTGTAACACAACACACAACGTGTGTGGACAGCAGATCAGATCACCCCTAACTCCCAGATCCAAGATCAATGTGCGCATCATGCTGACAACGCAAGTAGACGGCTTCCTTTGCCCACGGTTCAAATGCAGATGATGATCAACGCATGTAGGAGTCCTACAACGCATGTATCACTCCTCCAGCTTGTTGTGAGTGCACAAATTCCCATTTTTAAGGCATTTCCAACTTGAAACCATAATTCCCATCATTCTCAGGACCAACCGAACACCCAAACATGTGTTAGTTTTGTGCCATAGTCCAATCATGTATACATTGTCATTTGGTTTATTTAATAAAGATACATTTTATTTCTATGAAATATTATATTTTTTATGAAGATAAAACTTATGCTTAAATAGGATATCGTGAGACAAAAGGACTAAATATCATACTATGAAAGGTTAACTCGGATCACCAACATCTGCTCGATTTTGGGTTGCCATAATGTATTACTAGATACCGCTTATG
>CAODLS011847192.1:0-12129 GCA_948243855.1 Flueggea neowawraea | reverse complement strand
CTAACATCCACTTTGACGACATTGTTATGAACAACGTCGCCAATCCTATACTTATCGATCAAGTCTATTGCCCGTGGAACCAATGCAATAAACAGGTATTCTTTTCAACGACACAATATGGATTAAACTGTCTAAAGTTTAATGAATTCTCCTATCTGGTACCTATATTTTAAAACCACCGTATTCTCTTTGTCTATCCTGATTAGTTAAAATATAAATGTGGTCCCGAAAGTTTATGGAATGTTTAGTTTGGAAAAGTATTTTCTCTTTTCTGTTTTATATATTTCTGTTTTCTGAAAAATTGAACAATATTTGAATTATTTTCCAATTTTTTCAAATATGTTTTCTAGTTTTTCATTTATATTTTTCAATTTTCAGAAAAAAAATCAAACTAGCATGTCCTTTAAATGATTTCATGAGAGAATCTGATGAATTATATTTTTTAAAAATTTTTGTAGGCTCCATCAAAACTAAAAATCAGCGATGTTAGCTTCACGAACATCAGGGGAACTTAAACAACTCCAGTAGCAGTTCAGCTTTCTTGCAGCAGTAGTTTCCCCTGCAAAGACGTCGTGCTTAGTGGAATTAACCTGGTCTACACGGGAAGTAAGGGATCCGCAGTGTCTCAGTGCTCCAATGTCAATCCTATTATTAATGGACTATTCAAACCAAGTGGATGTGGTCGTGCCTGAAGTCATTTTTTGTGGTTTATTTTGTTGTGTATTGTATGTAGTCTTTTACTAATATTTTGTGTATCTGTATTTGTTCCAATAAAAGGAAAAAAAAAACATGTTCCTCAGTTTCATAATTTCTTGCAAAAATTTCATCCATGTTCTCTCTTCCTTCCCCGAAGATGTCTCTGCAAGTTCTTCCTAAACTAATATCAAACCTTAAATTCCTGTCAGGATGGCTTTTAATTGTTTGAAATTGAGCGGCAAAGACAGGATCTTGAAGTTCAATGCCAAAAACAATTTTTCTGCTTGTTATAACAAGTCTCCAATTAGTTTGTTGGCCGAGTCATCCGTGTCACATCAGATTTGCTCTTATGTGTAGAAATACCTCTGTACGTACTGGTTCTAAATTAATGAAAAACAATATCTCTTTCTTACCTCTTCTGGATTCTTCTGATGTCAGGAGAATTGGTCAGAGCTGTTGCTTTTTGCCTTCGTGTAATGGATTGGTTTTCTTGTTCGATTTGACCTTGATTTTTAGTTTCTATCTTCGAATCCAGCAAGCATATTGATAATCTGTCATATCAAGAGTAATAGACTAGTCTGCAAAAGTTGTTATTGGCATCAGGATATATGTTCGGTCCTGCGGAAAAGGATTTAAACAAGAAAAAAAATATAGACACTCTTTAAATGCAGAAAAAAAAAAAAAGAAAAGATAAAGGAAGGGAAAACTTACTGTGTTGTTACGAACAAAATTTATCAACTCAATCAACAAGGTGTAGGTGTAATGGTTAACATGTTGATCCTGTTTACATCATAATTTTGCAAATTGAGGCAATTAAGGAAGGAAATAAATCACTGCCGAATTAGGAATTGCAGTAGAGATGGAGGGCCTATTATTGAAGTAAAAATACAGTTGAAGGAAATGCTTGGAAAACAAGGGTAGAGGCAAGGCAGTCAATTTGAGAAGGAATAATTCTTAATGAAGGAAACTCACCTTGAAACATTTCCTTAAGAAGCAGGAAGTAGAGACGAACGGCAAATCAAGAATGGCAACAAGATAATGAGGCCACAATCAAGGCTTGGTCAGATTAAAACACAAGTCAGGTCAAAACACTTCCAGAGGCAAGAATCATTTGCAAAAGGGATCAAAGGCATTCTTCCAGTTATTAAGCACAACAAGATGAGAGTAGGAGGGTAAATGTGGAAGGAATCAGATTTCGCCAGAACTGATGAAGGAGGAATTAGGGGAATTAAGAGCAATTCCTGGGATGCCAAGCAAGATGAGGTAAGGCAGTATAAATAGCCAACCAGAACGTAGTATCAAGGACACCACTCCTCAACCACATAACAACATCCCCTATGGGTTAATTTATCTTTTTCTTTGTTTGTTCTTCAACTTTAGCTTCTTTTGTTCTCTACTACATTTCTCTTTCAACCTATTGTACTCAATCTTTATTTCAATAAAACTCCACTTTCATTTCATCATTGTGTTTTGCTATTGTTCCAAAGAGGTAAAAGATCCAAAGCAACGAGTTTGTCCCTTTGCTCATTCTCAATCGTGTGATTAGAAGTTAAGATACTTAGAGCGCAATTCAATTCTCAATTTGTTTTAAGAACACTTTAATTCCTTAGCACGCTCAAGCAAATCACAAACTCAACAAAGGACGGCGTTGTCTTCTCAAAAATTTCTCAAGAAAAATTATGGGAAGCAATCAAATGGCACGCTCGATGGGACACTGAGAAATGATGAAATCAAAAAGAGATAAAGATACTACCGCTTCCAATATGGAAAACGGATGTGAAAATGTCAATGCAACAGCAATGGCTATGGAAATAATTCAGTTAAATTTTTTTTGACAAGAGATATGTCTAAGCTTAAGGAACTTTTTCAAATATTGGAGAGTATTGATGAGAAGCTATACAACACACTCGGGGGTCAGCTCCCACTAAAATTGCAAAATGTCAATGAGGAGTTGTATAAAAATCTTTGGACGCAACACCGAAAACCATCAATACAAAAAACGGAAAAACCTCCAATTGAGGAGTCACCTCCAGGGGAACATCCATTAGAGGAGTAGCCCCCAAGGGAACAACTTCTACAAGAATCACCACAAGAAAAATAACCCCCAAAGGAGCCATCTTCAGCAGGAGGACAGTCACCAAAAGAGGTGTCCCCAAAGGACTCGTCCCCGAGAATACAAGTTTCAAGAGTACCATCCCCAGCAAACAAGCACCCTCTCAAAAAGCCAAAAAGTTAGATTCCAGCTACAGAACAGTTACCGATATATCCTAAAATTACACTATTAATCAAGCAAGAATTTATATATTTCTGGCCTATGATTGAGCATTTAATGTCATATTTATACACTTATTGTATTTTTTTAGGTTGGAAATAATTTGGACAAATTTGGACGAAAAGACGAAAATGGAGCGTGAAGTTGAAAGCTTGGGAAAATGAAAAAAATGAAGAAAAATGATGTGCCACGGTTTGGCCAAGACTATGGTGCAAATTGTCGCCAGACCATGGCCGTGACGAGTTTCGACAAGAAGCACACTTTAGACAGAAATTGGCCACGAGCGTGCAAATGGTCGTGGTGGCACTACAGTCTGGTGCCACGGCCGTGGCTTTAGACTGTGGCCACCTAGAGCATGCGAAAAAAGCATGGCAGCAAGGACACTTTTTAGTAGATAAAAGGCATACACTTGGGGCATTTTTTGACATAAATGTATGAGGGTTTCACCACATGTCAAGGGATATAAATACCTTTTTTTACACACTTTACACACACACTTTACACTCTACATCTTTGTTTTTTGGAAGAACACATTTTGTCTTCTTTTCTCTGAGGAATAATGTTCATCTAGGGTTTGGAGGAAGCAAAAGGAGAACTTGAAGGCTTGAGGATTTCTCTACAAATCAACCTAGAGAAGCTTTCTCCACATCTTATTCTCCTTATTTCCTCCTAATTCTCCTTGTTGTCTACTATGATTTGTATTATATTTCATTGTCTCATTTTTATGAACATGGTCATGGTAGCCTAAACTTGTTGTTAGGGTTGATACTTGTTATATTTATGAATAGGAATGATGTATTTCATGTGATATCTTGTGTTGATGTTAGGTTGGTTCAATGACTTGTTTTGTATGAATATTGTTATGCTTGATCACCATAATGATATTAGTGACAAATTTAGTTGAAGGATCGAAAGATGAAGCCTAAATGAGGTTTACAAGCATTGAAATTACCATACTTAGGGTAGAGATATTCTTTGTAGGTAAGGTGATCGATGAAATTCACAAAAAAAAAACCTAATGATTCTAGTTTAGTTAGGTGAGGCCGAAATGACCCTTCTAATAAATTTAAACATAGCTTAAATGAACTTGAAAGAGGCTCTAAGCAAAATTAGCGGGAAAACACTCAATCCATAAAAGAACCCATTCATAAGTATAACAAGTAGACGTCTTGGTCCAATCTCAAAAGCCCTAACTCTTATCATATATTGTTTTCTTTCTTTTGCAATTTACGTGGAGTGTTTAATTTATTACATCGTAGTTTCTTACTCAAATATAGAGAAATTAAACTATTGAACTTTTATTTTCTTGTCACGATTTGATCACATTAGCAAACCATTCACGTGGATTCAATACCCTAGGGATACTCCCAAGAAAAGACTACATTGGCAATCGTGTACTTGTGGGGAGTCGATTAGTTACCCAAGGAGCTATCACTAAGGGAATAGTCCCCAACAGGGGAGCGTTCTTTAAAGAAATCTACTGTTACGTCTCCACAAGAAATGAATATTTTCTTTGAGGAACCTCCGGACAAGGTAAGGTCTTCTCTTATTTCATTGATTAAGGCTTAATTGTTTTGGGTTTTGTGTCTTATTTTTGTAGGAGTAGTAAAAAACATGGGTTTCGTAGGGAGAAAGAACTCCACCTTTCCTTTCATTGGCGACGACCCTACAAAGGAGAGCAATATTTCTTTTTATGAAGGCTGGCCAAATTTGAAGCTGTTGCAGGCACTGTTAGTGATAGATTCGGACTGACATACTGTGGGAGGTAAAGGGACGCTACCCCTTATCTTGAGAATGGTAGCAACTTAGGGAAGAAAAAAAAAACTTTGAATAAATCTTGAGAGAATAAAAAAATGAAAAAGAAAAGAAGAAGATTCAAGACGATGATTGTTGAAACCGAAAGGACCGGCGACATTTGGAGTTTGGGTTCGGAGACCATGTATTCCTCAAGGTTTCACCGATGAAAGGTGTCATGAGATATGGGAAGAATGACAAGTTAAGCTCGTAATACATTGGTCCATTTGAGATTATTGCTCGAGTTGGGCCTTTGCTTATGAGTTGGCGTTGCCGCCTCAGTTTACTTCTGTTCACCTAGTGTTCCATATATCTCCTCTAAAGAAGTATGTTCATGATATGTCTCATGTTTTGGCACCATAGTCCGTGGACGTCTGATCCGACTTATCTTACTATAAGGATCCCATAAGGATTGTCGATCAGCAAGTCAAGAGACTCCAGAACAAAGAGATTTTTTTGGTGAAAGTGATTTGGCGACATCATTCTGTTAAGGAGACCACTTAGGAGGCCAAGGATGAGATGCGACGTAGATATCTACATTTGTTTGACTCTGCTGATTCCTAGGTCAGTGTGCTCTATTTCTGCTCTTCTTCATTTTTTTTCAGTTTTTGCATCTTCATTTTTGCATCTCTGCACTTTGTTTCTGCATATATGTTTCTATCTCTGCATTCAATATCTTTGTTTCTGTATGTCTCTATTTTTGTATCATCACTTTTTCATATTTGTTCATTGGCTGGGTAGTCAGGGTTAGCTGAGTGGTTTTGGTTGGTTTTGTTTTGGAGACTTAGGTTTGATCTTAGTTTTGACCTGACTGTTTTGAAATTTAAGGACGAATTTCTTTTGAGGGGGGAATTAGGTAATATCTCATCCTTTTCGACGAGGTTTCTGTAGATCTCTATTCAACCCCGATTTGATCTTGAGCATTGGGGTGTTAAATTATTGCTTTTGGAGTTTAAAGAAGGGTTACTCGAGTGAACAATAGTTGGTTACTTTAGTGAGATGAGGCATGACTTACTCGAGTAAGCCATTGGATTACTTGAGTAAACCATGAACCTAGAATAATCTGGGAAAATGTTACTCAAGTAACACATGGGTGTCATGTGTTACTCGAGTAAGCTAGAGGAAAAAGTGAATTGGTGTGTTCAATGTTCTTTGTCTTTAAAAGGCCGAACCCAACAGTTTCACCTCATTTTCACTCCAAACTCTCTCTAAATCACTCCAATCTCTACCACATTGCTTCCCACTCGTTCCTAATCAATTTCTGAGGTAAAATTACACACTTTTCTTCTTTTTGATTCTGTTTTCATAGTTTTGATTCATGGATTTGTTCTTGGCCGAATTTGATTTAGGTTTTTGATTTTCGGATGATTCTTTATGAAATAATACTTGGGGATGTTAGAATAGGTTAGATAGGACTTAGATTAACAAGAATCAAGCTTTGAATCGAAGGATTTCATGAGTTCTTGAAGTGGGTTAGGGTTTGGACAGTTTTGAAGGATTTTGAACGAATTTGTTGTTTGTTTGATGAATTTGTTGATGGATTAATGTTCTTGAGGTTGAGATCGACCAATGTGGGTGTTTAGTTTCGATTTTTGTCGGTCGAATCGAGAGGTCAGTATTTTTGGAATAAAATTTTTGTCCTCCGGCTTGTTTTGTAAATTTTTGGAGAGTTGTCTCTAGATTTGTAATTTTTAAAAATCTGAGGTATAAATTTGTAATTTTAGGACTTTAGGTCTAGATTTGTAATTTTGGAAAACTTGGAGGCATAATTGTAATTTTGAGGAATTAGGCTAGAACTGTAATTTATGAGAGTTCGAAAATTTACTTGGGAATTCTAACGTCTTGGAGTACCTGTTTGTAATTTTTGAAACTTTGAAAACTAGTTTAAGAGGTTCTGGGGACTAAAATATATTTTTACAAAATTTCATGGACCAAATTATAATTTTACATAGGTTTCGATTTTTGGGTCGAAAGTGTTAGATCTTCGACCGATATGGGTTTTAGGGCGTCATTTGAGTGTTTGAGTCTGCATATGCATGTACACGTATTTTGGTATAGCCACAGTACCAGCATCCCACTGGATTTGTTTTTGATGTTTATTTGTTTTTGGTATTTGTTTTAGCTTCTTATTCCTATCAGCATGGTCAGCTACCTGACAGTGGTGCCTGACTGTTAGAGCTTGGACATCTAAGTCAGTAGATGGTAGTTTCAGACACATTGACTGTGTCTTGAAACTGTATCTGTTTTTGTTGTGCTTGGCATATATTTTGAAATTTGACTAGTTTAAGGCTTGCTTAATTAATAAACTGGTTATGTGGTTTAATAATAAGTATTTGGTTTTTTGAAATCTGATATATATATATATATATACTCTCTCTGTTTTTTATTCTACTCTACATGCTTGTTTATGTATACTATATTACTACGGATTTTTGTATCTGATATGGGACGCCTATGCTACGGGTTATGTGGTCTTTGTTATACCAATGATTTGATATGCCCCAGCTACTAGGACTGCCGATAGCCATGTGTCCCGATCCGACACATGATTTGTTTTTGGTTAGTGGCAGAGTTCACGATTATTATACAGTTTAATTTGGGTGGCATAGATCACACCAAGTTTATTACCGATCCCATATTGTGTGTACTTTGTTTTTGACACTGAGACTACTCATATTATTTATACTTTGTTTTTAACTCTGATACTCTTAGTATCATTTTTCCGGAGTGTATGTGTTTGCTTTGTTTGCAATTGTTTTTAAAATGTTTCTTTAAAATCCTACTACGTATGTAGTATTTATATGTATGTATACCTCCTTATACCTATTTATAGTATTTTTAAACCGTTTTCAAAAACAGTATTTGTGAAGCACATATGAGATATTTTGGAGTGTTGTCACTTTCTGGATTCTGAACCCATTTCTTTTTTTTGTTTATCCTGTTTCTGTCTTACATGTTGACTTTTGACTCAGCAACCGTTTGGCATCTCCGCTTAGTGAGGCGTATATTTATTTGGTTAGTGATGCCCTCTTGGCCGGGTTACTCCTTTTACTTTAGAGTTCCGCATTGGGATACTTTTGGGTTATTGGGTTAAATTCTTTTGTCTTTTGGTTACACAGATTTACAATACATTTATCGTGTATTTGATTTGACTTGCACCATATTTTGTTATACCTGCATATTTCTATTTCATATATTTATATGATTTCTTATAAATGGTTTTTATTAAAAATGTTTTGATAAATGAATAATTGGGTAGAGTTTCTAATTCTATAAGGCTTGTGCGAGATGGATTGGGTTCCCATATATAGTCCGCCTCGTATGTAGGCCATGGTCTAGAAACGGGTAATGACCTATGCTTAACAACAACTTATATATGGTTTGTGAAAGATGGGATGGGGACCCGGACAAAAGGGCGTTGACTGCCACTTCAAAAATACCTCATCGAGTATCAGGTTGCCGAAGAATGTGATCAACAAAATCACCTACAGGATAAGAAAAAACATGGACAAAACAAAGAAATGGAGTAAGGACCTAGTGAGGAACAACACTCCAGAACGCCTCATACGTGCCTCACAAAAACTGTTTTAAAAACAGTTCAAAAATACCACAATCAGATATAAGGAAAAGTACATATCTATACATGCTACATACGCAGTAGTGTTTCAAAACCGTTTCGAAAACATTTGCAAACAAGCATACAACATGCATGCATATATTCGGAAACTATCAAAACTTTTCAAAAATGTTTTCATACTTTATCAAAGCTAATATATTTAAAAAACGGATGTAAAATCTTTTAAAACCTTTTAGTTATCAAAATTTTCAAAGACAAAGTCCAAAACCTTTTAGACTTTATAGAAAATTACAAAACAGAAGCCAAAAACCCTTTTTAGCTTATCAAAAATTTCCAGAATCAAGAGTTGCCACACATGCATCATAATAATAATAATAATAGCAGTTGTGAAAACATAATATCGTGGATAAGGAACCAGATATCATGATAAAATAGGTGTGGTCTCCGCCATAACCCAAATGTGATATACATGGTCTTCGCCACTAATCAATAACAAATCATGCATCAGGTCAGGATACATGGCTACCAACACTCCCTAGTAGCTGGAGTCTTCTTAAATCATTGGTATACCAAATGCTATGTTACCCTACATAGCACAGGTGCCCATATCCGAAAACATCTATCATATAATTAAATCAAAATCATCAGTCATGCTACAGAGCATAGAGAAAAAAAACAAAAGGATATATATATATCCCAAAACAAAGTATCTATTTCAGAAAATTACAATAAATATCAAAACTCAATATTTATTTCAAAAATAAAAAATATAATAGTTTCCAAATTACATTTTCATCACAGAGGATTTAACGTATGTCAGATTTCAGGATATTACTAATCCTTTAGTTATTCCAAATTACATGATATGGTCGTAGTACAACAAAAAACATATAATTTTATAGAGACACAGTCTATATTTCTGAAGATGTTTTTTATTCACCTAGTTATCTAAGCTCGATGGCCCAATCACAAACCACCAATGATTGACTGATCACACTGATGAAAACACGAAATTGAAACAGTTACAAAAGCAGAATCAAAGTTGGAACAGTTGCATATGAGTCATACGGGTTACGGTTCTGATCTATTTTTATAATTCTAATCAATCTCTACTGTCTGTCTTTCCATGTCTTCTAAAATTGTCCCTCCACGTTATGTGACGTGTCCTGAGGTGAGCCACAACAACTATTAATGCTAAACTGGAAGGCAAACTCCAGTAATTCTTTCGTAACTGACGACAACCCAAATCTCCTGGACATCCTTTTCAGTTACTAATAAATCCTGTGCACAAAAATAAGAGCAAATTTTAGCAAAAAGTTGGATGTTAACCAAGGCCAATTACATGCCAGACATACTGAGGAAAGAAAAATAGGATTTCAAAATACTATTTAGAGAGTAATTTCATTAATTTAGAACGAGTATACTTGAAACCCAAATTTTCAATTTCTCCCCCTCAACAACGAACCCAAATTTTCAATTTTCCCTCTTCAAAAAACCCCAATCTTTTGGTGAGATCAAAGAGTGAGTGACAAGATTTTAGATCGTTACAAACGAGAGCAATTTTACAAAGGGACATTTACACAAATTTGAGAGGGATATTCACACAAATTTGAGTTGATAACTGGTGAGATCAAAGAGTGAAAGAGAAGACAGAGAGTATGGCTTTGATAACGGGAATCAAAGAGATGACCCTAATATTCAGTTTCATCATTGTTCGCTTCAACATTCAATTGCAGGATTCGATAAAGAATTCTTGTGATGCGGCTTCTACAGTTATTGATTCTCACACAATGAAGTAGCTTGTTGATGCTTTTTTTTTTTATCACTTACAGTTTTCAATTTAAGAAAGTTTAAACAAAATTTGTAAGAGTAGTTTGTGTTGAGTATGTGAGTGTGTGTGAGTTTATTCCACATTGGAGAAAAGGAAACTCCAATATTTATTTAAGTATTAGTGGACTTTTAATCTTTCAGATTGGATGAACAAAAGAAATGATTTGGGTCTAAAATATATATATTTAAAGTTTTTGATGGCACTTGGACACTTTGTAAATAGAACTTTGTAAATATTCATAAATTCAGGATGATAAGCATGAGGAGTGGTGCCACTTATAGTGAAGTAAATAGAACTTTGTAAATGCTCATGAATTCAGGATGTAAAACATGGTCTTAATAGTACTGGTTATTATAAGAACTTCTTTAGAAGTGATAAGTAGCAATACATGTGTGACAATTTCAATTTAGTAGAAAGAATCACAATTTAAGCTTAGAGCACTTGTGATTTTACCTATATCTTGAATTGCTTATACTAACTAAAGGTTTAAAATGAAAGTTACCTTTATGTATGCGTTAGTTACGTCTTTGACTATATCAAACTCACACAAACTAAGTGGGGAATTGTAGTAGTAGTTTGTGTTAAGTGTGTGAGTGTGTGTGGGTTTGTCCCACATTAGAGAAAATGAGACTCCAATATTTGTTTAAATATTTGTGGACTTCTAATCTTTCAAATTGGATGGACAAAGGAAACGGTTTGGGCCTAAAATATATATATTTAAGGTATTTGATGGCACTTGGGCACTTGATGAAAATAAAATTGACTTCAAAACCGAAATTAATTTTTTGGTTCATGTCTTTTTCAGCAGTTATCTTTTGTTCTAGAATTTGGCTGGGTTTTGAAACTATAATATCCTGTATTTTTTCTTGATTGTATTTTTTCCTCGATTAAATTTTCCGGTAGAATTTTTTTTTCTCTTTGTTAAATGAATTTTTTTTAATTTTGTAATTAAGAAAATATATTTTTACTAGTTTTATAAAATTTGATATGATCAAATTTATTGATTTTATTGATTAGAATTATTATTCTCAATTTGTTTTAATAAGGGAATATTTTATTAATTATTCTGGAAAAATTTCATTAAATTTCAAAATTTATTTTTGAAATTTGAAGAGTTAATTTTGAGTTTTAAATATTAATTGGGTTTTAATGAAGTTTTGAAATGATTTGGAGTTGATTTGTTAAGTGGAAAATGGTTTGAAAATTGAAAAATTAAATCTAGAAAAAAGAGACCGGATTACCGGTTGTCTGCCGTTGATCGTCAGACGGCATGTCGTTTGTCGCTGGAAAGAGTGCCGTTTGCGTGTGTGCAGCTGTCATTCGTGTGTGTGCATTAGGCCGTGGGCGAAACGACTTGTCGTCGTGTTCTGTCGCCCGTGCGTGCACCCTGTCGTTCACGCATGTGTGGCAGCTGAATTTAAGTGGAACGGCGTCGTTTGGTTCTTCTTCCTTCCCAGCCCCACAACCATGCCTTTTTGGCGCCTCTTCTTCATTCAAAATAGAACCCGACTACAGGCTCTCTCTCTCTCTTCAATGTTCTTCTTTTTTCAGACCACAAAACCTGTCTCTCTCTCTCTCCCTCTCTTGTTCCTCGTCACTCCCCACAACAAGCCAAGGTAATCTCCTCTTTCTCTCTCCTCCATTTCGTGTTGTTCCGTCATTATTTTTGCTGAAATTTGTGTGGATTTGTTGAGGCCGAAAATGGGTTTCTAGGGTTCGAGTCTTGTAATTTTGGAATGAAAATGAGTTGGTTTTTGTTGGGTAATGATGGATTGATGATAGAAATGTTGGATCAAGGGTGATCAACATTAAGTTCCTTTTGTGTTTTGATGATGTGCAAAATATTTGAGATAAAAAGAAACAAGTTAGAGAGCTCGGAGTTGCGAATCAAGCCACTGCAAGTGCTTCACGTACGTTAGAATCATGTCACATACGTGAGATAGGGTCTGAAGAAAAGCA
>CAODLS011846981.1:0-19630 GCA_948243855.1 Flueggea neowawraea | reverse complement strand
AAAGCAAGAGTTGCGCCAGTTAAAAGGCATGAGTACAGTAAAATGGGTCCCATCACCCATCCCAAATTTGTAGGACAACAGTAAACATCACCAACTTGAACATCAATATTGGCCCAGGCATCACTAGCACATCGAATTGGTGAAAGGTGAGTCCATATGATAGCTTTTGGGTCACCTGATTAGACCAAAATATAATTAGGAAATCACATAAGAATGCAAAGTAAGCTAACAACATAGGTGGTACACTCTCTCTCTCTCTACCTGTGGTTCCAGAAGAAAAGAGTATGTTGGTTGCAGAGTCTACTGGTTGATAAACTGGAGTGTAATGATTTGGTCTGTCAAGAAAGGACTATCAGCATTGACATGGGTGATGTGACTAATATAGCTCAACATAATACTGTAGAGATGTGTGTCATTTCACAACACTGCAATGTTACCTGTTTAGGTGGTTTGCACCTGCCAGAAATTCTTGCCATGACATATCTTGTTCTCTTAACTGAATGCCTAACTTGTTTCCGATCGCAGGGAGCACAATAGCCTTACGTGAAGTGGCCTCTATAACGCGGCTGTGGGAAAGAAGTTAGCCATTACAACACCAGTAATTTTCTAAAAATGAAAGAACTGAATAGCATTCTGAGCCTACTATTATATTTTATACACAATTGAACAAGAATTCACAACATAATAAGTACAAAAAGTTAGTTGTTTACCTATACAAAGGAAATTTCCGACCCCCTCTTAGTATAAAATCCTGAAATAAAGATCAAATGTCAGATTTCTAGGTTGCTTGGATAAATAAAACAGTAACAATTTTTTTTTTAATACTAACACAATTGTTTTTTCACTCTAAATGACAGAAAACCAACTTGGGTTACAGCATTCTCAAAACTGACATTAGCTATGTGCCACAAAACTAGAAAGTAAGATCACCTGAGTGAAAATGCCCTTTGCATTGGACACCCGTAAACGAGTAGCAATTTCTTTGGTTCAAAGCTGTCAGCTATTGATGCAACAACAAATCCCCCTAATACAATGGCCAAATATATTATAACTGCATCTACTGTCATAGGCATATCAATTGCAATGGTATCTCCCTTTGTAAATGTAGCATCCAGTGCATTAGCCACCAACCTGAAACTCATGTTGTTCATAAGCAACTGTCAAGGATTGTTTCATCGTAATTTCAGAGACCAAATGAGATTGGTGTTGAATGGACTTCTTTGAAAAATCCCATTATAAAAAGTCATGATGAACAAAAATCAATAATCACATCCTTTTGCATCTGGTTAGGAAGAAATCACTATAATCTTTAATGTCCACTGATAGTATTGTTAGATTTTAACTAGATGCCAGAATCAAAAACAAAAGACAAAAGCATTTGAAGCATTACATTACTTGTTCTCGAAGTTCTCTTAATGTCATGCGATTCAGAGTGAAATCATCACTTTCGTCGCGCCATACAATCGCTACACTATCATCCCTTTTTATAGGATGACTTGAAGGCTGCAAACAGCATTCAGCAATGTTTAAAACTGAACCGGGAAGCCATGTCCCCCCAGGTCTCGATTTGTCAGATGTGTCAAGAATGCACCTGGGAAGTTCACGAAATTCAACCGACAGCTCTTTCAGAATGATTGACCAATAGTCCTGGGAATCATTTGAAAAAAAAAATATCAGCAGGAAATGCACATTTTTTTACATATATTACCAGTTACCTTCTTATGACAAGAACCGACAATGGTAGCATATATGCGAATCAAGTAATTACCTCGGGATGTTGAACAGAGTATTTCTGAAAGTTGCTGAAGCTTGTTATAGGGTCCTTATATGAAGTTCCCAAAAACTTCGGACCACAACTTTCCATTACTCTTCCCAAGTTCGTACCTTTAGCCTGATATCTAACACAGAAAGAACATTCAGATAAATATCAATCAGTTGCAAGAAAAGAAACAAACATTGACTCATTCTACCATTATTTCATAGATACCCAGAATCTATACTTTCTAAACCACTGAAATTTTAGCTGTTAGCATCCATTCCCAATAAAAAGTAGAATCCCAGAATCTGTACTTTCTATCAAGGTATCAATAGAAACAATGGGGAGAGAGAGAGAGAGAGAGTCAGAGAGATTACAGAGAAGGAAACCAGTAAAGAGAAGGACCACTGGTGGACACATCCCAGTGAGCATATACAGAGTAGTAAATGAGTTGGTGTAGTCCATGTGAGTGCCATGGTTTCAATACTCTCCTAGTCGCCAGCTCTTGGCACACGTCTCTCGGGTCTGAACTCTTTGCTGCCCCAATAGCGTTTCTGAGAGTTCTGTAGAAATCTTCAGCATCTTCCCCGG
The DNA here is from genome assembly GCA_948243855.1 of Flueggea neowawraea. NCBI lineage: Eukaryota > Viridiplantae > Streptophyta > Magnoliopsida > Malpighiales > Phyllanthaceae > Flueggea > Flueggea neowawraea. Next base: position 17,283 of record CAODLS011846981.1, on the reverse strand, counting down.
ATAAACCACCAGCCTTTATTATGTCATCCACGCCCACTCCATCAATGCTCTTCCTCTCCATCTTTTCCCTGTAGTGTCTCCGGTTTCTCTGTCAAAGAACACACTTCAAAGTCCCAATATTTGTAAGAAGAGGGAGTAGGTGGCTCCAAAGGTGTAGGTAGAAATTAGAGTGGCAGTTGGGCCACGTGGGTACTTGATAGTCTTGGCCCCATTTGTTTTAGGTTCATCATAAGGTGTCCGTCTTGGATTGGATGTGTGTGCGTGTGACAGTAACTCTATTATATTGTTCACGTAAAACGTTGCTCATCAGGTTCAAACTAAATCTTCATGTCTTGAAAGCAACCAGGCTTTTTTACTTTCCATAACCAAAAAACTTATAAACGAGGAATTGTTTCCTATAGTTATAACTGCAGAATTCACTCTACCAGGAGAGCTTGGCTTGTCAAAGTTTGATCCAGCTCAAAACTGAACAGCAGAGAGGAAATGAAACCATTGTAGTAAACTAGGCAGTTTGTATTTTCTGTTGTCTTAAATTCTTTCAAGTTTCAAGACAACATCTCACCAATATGTTATTGATAAAAAGCTAAAACCTTTATGCAAATATGCTACTCTAAAAAAGATTTACATTTAAACATACATACGCATTATACAAGCGGAAAACTTCTCCAGTTCAGTGTCTGTTGAGCATCAGTAATGGATAATAAAAGCTCAAACGATATATCAGATAAGCTCCAGCTACGCCTTGCAAACTTTTGAAAGAATCTCACTGCTTCTTGATTTTCCACTTATTATATCAGCTTGATTGCTTTCACTTGGCGAAACGCAGTGTCCACTCTGCGGCCAGTTCATCATGTTTTGCTCTGTCTGCCACGTATAAGTGGGCAATGCCAGGAAGAACAGGATTATCAGCAGATGACGAGAATGTCCAAATTTTAGCACAAGAAGAACCTCAAGGATCTTGATCCATTACTAGATTTCACATGGAAGTGGATTTTCAGACACAGTATACAATAAAGCCCACATTCACTGATTAACTTACGCGAATAATATTGTGAACTGAAAATAGACTTGACTTTAAATCAAAGCAAATAAATATCTCATTTTTAAATAAAAGGGAAAAAAATATAGAATGTTTTCCATTTGGCTTCTGCTAAAGAACATTCAAGTTCTAACACAGTCAAGTATGTCAAGCAGACATTTTATGGCAACTATGAATTCACACAATTATTTGTAACAAATTATCAACCTTTAGTCAAGCAAATAACAGAACAAACAACTGGCAACCACAAAGCAAAGGCAAGGAAAAATGTGTTGTATAAATAAAAACTGGTATACTTGAACAGGTAGGATAGGAAGAATTACATGGATCCGGATAAGTAAAAATAGATCTGATTGCGAGTAGAACATTAGTAATTGTTAGAGCTGGACTCCAACCATCCTTCAAAATTCCCAAACTCAGATTGCCAGCAGAATCAACATTACAATGGTAGATGCGAGTTTTGAATACCAACTGCATCAAGACCTTAAAGCATATCAAAATAATACAGAACATAGACAAAAGCATTACCAGAAAAACAGACTTTTCACGTCTATGAATTCAAAATTTCGAAATCTAACAATTAGAGAACTTCTTAGACGACCAAAACAGCCCACTCTACTTAGAAGCAAGAAAAATTCTACACATGGGTAAGTCACATCACAGACACAGTGAAGACATGATCTTTAACACAAACAAAATGCTACCACCATCAAAAATATACTAAACAAGACCAATTAATAACTAAAAAAATAATTAAAATTTACCCGTGGCGGTTTGAAGGGATAATCAATAGGAAAGGTGATGTCAAGGAAAAAGATTCAACCTTGGTATGGAGTTCCTACAAAAATTACAGAAAACAACAAAAAGATGGCACTTTTGAGTCGTTCGAATCACCAAAGTGAACAATTTGACTTGAAAAAAGCTAAAAACCATTGGAGTAGTACCAGGAGGGCTAAAGAGAGTGGAGACCCAGTGGTAGAGATTGTCGCCTTTAGGACTAGCAGAGCAATCAGGAGGTGGGTCCATGATGAGCTCTGCCATTTCTCTCTGTATTCTCTTGCCTGAAGTAGACACCGCTGTAGCTGAAACCCATGATGACGTGGATGATATTGTTGTTGAACTGGTTTCTCTGGTTGCTGATCCAAATGGAATGCCTGAGCTGCTTTCTCTGTTCATCTCCCTATTCGCAGTTTGCAGTTTTTCCAGTTCATTTTAGAATGTTGTGGATAAAAGTTGCAGTGAAGGAGAAGCCGAGTCGCAACGTTCCGTCCCACTTAAACGAGCTGTCTTTTGCAAATCAGCCGACAGATGGTTGCGCATGTCGCATATAACGACCGTTTGCAAAGACTCTTTTGTGCATTGATGTTTGGATTTTCCACAGTTGCAAAATTTATTTTTAAGGATGTTTATTAGCATTAAGGAAAAGACTTGTCGTTCTGATTTTTTCAAGAATTGAAAGAAAAAAACTGCCATAGAAAAAGATTGCAAGTAACAGAACAAACAAAAAGGTCTAACTTCTTTAATTGCCAAAAGACAAAAGGTTGGGTTAATTTTCCAAGTTTACACATTGCACTAAACCCCAAAACAAACCTCCTCACTACACAAAATAATTAGAGGTGAACAAAAAATGGGGAAGCAAAATTAAGGGAGAAAGAGAAAGGGTTTGAATCGGGAAGAGACAAAAATGACTAAGAACACAATGGTTTCCTATTTTTTAATGGACACTACAGACAGAAATTCATCAACATTTTTAACTACAGGGAACTATCCTTGTTGAACCACCTAGTGAGGTGCAAAATTGAATAGAGCTTAGAATCAAAGCAAGATCAGACCAAGGAATGCAAAGAACATCAAAAGCAGCATTCTTGGAACTTCCAAGTTTGTACTCTCTCCTTCAGGGCTAATCGGTCCGAATGCTGCTACCGGTGGACTTATTCCTCCCCTGGTGCTTGAATTTGAACTGTTCAAACATATTGACAAGTTTAGATTTGCGGGGAAAAAACAAGCAGATTCAACATAAACATATTCTGTAGTACAGAGCAATTGACTATGGTTGTCTTCTGATTCTTACCTTCCTGTAAATATACAAGATCCATAACCTGCAACATTTGCAACAGAAGAATACCAAATGAGGAACAAGATGGATAGAACAAGTTCAGTAGAAATGATCGATCCAACTGAACAGGAAAGTCAACAAGTTAAATCATGCTCAAGCCTTCTAGAAATTTGAAGAAACTCCAGTATTTTAATTGTTCTGTGATATTACCACCTAGTAACCGGTGTTTCTGCCATCGCAAGATAATGCAAATGTCCATTATGCATTTTGAGTGCCATGAATATCTCATTGCCGATGCATACAAGGCACAATTATGCACATAACAAATTAAAATAATCAAAAACGGGGCAAAAAATGATAGTATGTTATTGTTTCAGGTGCACTTATTCATATTCAGGTAAAGGAAAATTCTTGCCATCACTGCCAACAAATTCCAGAAATGACAGAATCAAAGAAAAGACTCTATGTGGCACTTACTGGGATCAATCGTGGACGTTGTTGCAGTACCATCAAAGTCGCATGTACCACCAATACTTTGCATTTTTTGATAATAGTCATTGTAAGCATAAGACGCGTGGTTCTCAAAGGTATTAGGAGAATGACATGGTTGCCCTTGTTGAATAGCAGCACAATTAGCCCCTCCTTGCCCACAAGCCCAGTTTAAGCCTTCTTGCAACTTATCAGGATCTGTGTTTGGCTTTGCAATACAGAAGACAACAGAAGAATTTCCAGTGAGTCGACCTGAAGCACCCAAACTGAGTGTATAAACAGACGAACCGTTAGTGAAAAACAAGCCCCAGTTTCTCTCCGACACAGGACCTGGTCTCTTATCTTCATTGAACAACTCATAAATATATGTATTAATGGGTATGCTCGGCTGACTAGGTGGACCAGAGTTGTTTAGAACCCTCTTGATCAAATTGTTATTGAAGGTCTCAGCATTTTCTACAGTAGCATCGGGTTCATTCGCTCCACCAAGCCAAGGCCAGCCAGTTTCTGTAACAACAACAGGGATACCAGAAATATTGAGAGCATCCATAGAATAATATGTGGCATCGACCATAGCATCAAACATGCTGTTGTAGTGGAAAAGGGTGTTGGGGTCAACAATCTGCTTGACAGAAGGGAGTGGCCTGAATAGTGCATAATCAATGGGGAAAATTCCATTTCCTGTAGTGTATCCATAATATGGATACGCATTTAACATGTAGTATGAGTTTGTGTTCTTCAAAAACTGAAGCAGTTGATAGATTGTAGAGTTCCATGTAGAATTAAATGTCGCTGTCGAGGGAGGGAAAGGCCTCGGTATAACATCCATTGATTGTGGGGTTGAAACTTTAACTTGAAAATTTAAGTCTGAAGCTACTAGGGCTTTATGAAGGTTATTCAAGGCAGGAACCAAAACACGACCAACATTAGGAATTGAAGTAAGAACCTCACTGCCGACTGCTATGGCAGTAATGTTGGTTGTTGGTAAGTAAGGAGCAACATTTTTATTAATCCATGCTGCTGCTGTGGATGGATATTCTCCAATACCTAAAACTTCCTCATTTGTAACACCAACTATTACTTCTATACTGCTGTTCACTAGGGCTTTCAACATATGAGCATCGGCATCATAGAGGCGCACATGAGTAATTTGATTGGCTTTAAGGATGCCAACCACATCTGAAGCTGTTGGTAGGCTGGAAAGATCTGTTCCAATGTTTACGCCTACAAACGCACCTACAAATTCAACAATATTAAGATGATCATCATCATCAATTTTTCCAAGTTTATAACATAGAAAAAATGAGCAAGGCCCAAAGAGTCAAAAGAAAATTGAACTGCCAATTTAACTGCATACAGACCCTTGTCAAAAAAAATGCATACAGACAACAGCAGAAGGGGAAAAAATGGTTTAAAAGATTACCTAGTGCATTGTTGCACTTGCAAACTAAAAGAATTAAGAAAACTCCAATGCATCCTTTGACCACCATCCGATCCAAGAGTCTTTTATCTGTTGCTCTTGGGATTAATTGGAGCCCAAACAGCCAGAACAATGACGGGCAAAGTTAATTGAAGTTAACAATACAATAGAAAGCACCTTGTAAGAACATAAAGACAAACTAAACCCAGAAAATCTCTCAGAGCTTTCCTAATGTGTCCTGTCCACATATGAAATATACGAAATGGATGCCAAGTATAATGAGTCTGAAGTCAATTGTAAACCAAATTCTAAATGTTCAGACATTCCCTCAGACTTGCATGCAGAATGTTGCTGGAATCATTCTCTTAATGAAGCTATAAACGGCAATTGAATTACCGTTTTAACTTTAGCTAAAATAGACTAGCTGGAAACGACCTTCCCATTAACCAAGCAAAGATCATAACACGACCTTCAACATTTGAGACTCAACATAGCAGCAACCATGGAACACAAAATATTCCAGAACAAAAAAGCAGTAAGAGATCAAGAAACCTAAAAACATTTATTCAATCAGATCTATTCTGGATAACAAAACTCGGATGCAATTCAACCAAATTGAAGAATCATAAAGAAAATTTACAAGAAAGTGAAAAGGCAAACTTCAAAAAGTTCAACAGCCAAAACATCAAGAATGATCCAACAACTCAGTAAGAGCTCAAATCCAGAAAAAAGATACCATCTTGAGGCAACCCAAATGAGAAAACAATAAAAGGAAGCCAAAAAGTTACCTGATTTCACTCTGTCCAGCTCAAAGACAGCAAGAAATGCAGCCTGCGAGTGAGGCAACACAGCAGGAGTTAACAAAACCCTAACGGAAGCAGTAGAAACAGTGAAAGAAGGCAGTGCCCAGAATATAGCAGTAAAACATAATCCGGACAGAGGTCACTTGAAAACCCCCCCACTAAAGAAGTAAAGCCATTGCCTTTCTAAGTGGAAAAACCAAACAGCACCCAAAAAACACTTCACACTTCCTAAAGGATTGAAAAATGAGCTGTCTTCATTAAATATAATAAACTTACTGCTGAAAACTATGCCCCACCCAGGTAAGAACTAAAGCATACTGTAATAAATTATACACAATTATTTCAACAACATTACGAGAGACTTGAAAGCCTCTAATGGCAGCTTTCTTTTGTCTAACCTTAGCAAGTGATGAATAGACCACGAGAAATTTTTATTGCAGAATTTGTCTTATTGACTATCCTTTTTACCATTATTTGTTACGAAACAATGCTTTCATTCTCGAGCGCAGAGCAACGCAAATGAATTATGAAGGCCTCAACCGTCCATTCATATTCCATATTATTATTGTAATATTTATCTTAACTTTTAAAAAATGAAAATTTAATTCTATTTAATAAATTAAAAAAAAAGTCAAGCATGTGAATAATGCTGATAGAAGAAAATTAAGGGATAGGAAAAAAAAAAGAGAGAAGCTCTTTTCTTGAAAGATTTTCCCTCCAAAAGTCATGCATGAGAGAAAGGGTATTGAAAGGTCAAAAGGGAAACGGTTTGGATGGGGAATTCCACAAAGCAATAAAAGCAAAGTGAAAGGAGGGACCGAAAGGTCAGTGTAATTTAATTAAAAATTGATTGGTTTTTAATGAGTCTATTTGTATGCGACCATTTCTGAAAAATGAGCAATTGAAAGCTATGTGAATATTTTTTCCAAATGGGTTCTATTGGGAAAAGCTTGTACCCAACACAAACAATATTTCAGGTGAAGGCTCCCTGTTTTGTTGCTTGCTTTCACTTTCAGGTGTAAAAACTTGGTAATGTTTCAACTCAACAAGTGTTCCAAAAAGGACTAAATTGACGAAAGTTCCGACCCCGAATCTCAAACAATTTTGAACATGATAGGAACATATTCCGTAAGAAACCTGCGCAGATATGCACCACCAAGTAATAAAAGAAAAAACCGATGCCCTCTTAGCTGTAAAGTTGGATACAGATTGGCACAGGTGGGACATTCCAAAGAAACCTTCTCTGCTGCATCTTTTGGAAAATCTTTACTATTGTCCAGAACGACATTCCATTGTGGCTGTGAAAACTGCCATTGCTAGTTTTATATCCAACATTACCTGCATCATCTTCCTCTCTCCACGTGCTCTGCAGAATTTGCATGCTCAAGAATAACAAGCAAATCAACCAACGTATCCAAAAGGATAGTAAAAGAAAGTCATTTCAGACCAAAACTTTAGAAACCTTCAGCACTACATATTAACTGCGTCGACATTAAAGAATTCTACAAAGTCTAAAGAAAATTGGAAAAACACCTACATCAATCCCATTCAACAGCACACCAGCGTTACTTGAAGTTCAAACACATCTTCCAAAAGTAAAGTAGCATTACAATCATTTTCCTTTGTGAAGAGCTCATTGACTTGGAGATCTATCTCCATTTGGTTCCCTAGGGTAGTCGTCATGGTTTGGGCTGCGGCTTCTGCTATGATTGCGGCTTGGAGGACCCCTTTTAGGAGTTTGACTGCGGCTTGGAGGACCCCTATTTGGAGTTTGACTTCGGCTCCTTGATGGGGAGATGGACCTCTCACGAATGTACCTCCTCTCTTGTGGGGAAACAGATCTGCCTCGCATCAAGTCAGCAATGTAAGATGCTTGAAGTAAAGCTTAATTCATAAACAGTAGTATTCTAAACTAATGCTTCAATGGTTCCTGTATTTTAGTATGATAAAAACATATTCAGCATAATTGCTTTAGCATACCTTGAGTACTGTCTTCTTTTAGGAGGAGGGGAATAATAATCACGACTGCGGGATCCAGATCTTGCATGGCGTGGTGGTGGAGAACGAGAATAGCGAGGTGAGCGAGAATAACGGGGTGGTGAGCGTCTTCGATCATTAAATCTCCCCCTACTAAAAATTGGAAAAATTTAAAATCACAATTATTCTCACAAAGTTTGTTAAATAAGAAATTTTTTTTTTAAAAACACAAGTGATCATGCACGGTTTAAAAAATTTGATAACAATTATATCCATAGCTTTTTGAAAGGATTACACAAGTCACAACTAAATGCCTCAGTTACAAGCTACGCAACAGGGTTTTAGCTCCAAAGAGAGAGCCTGAAAAAACACCCCACTTCATGCAATCCCATATTCCAACATTTCATTAGCAAGCCGGTTTAAAAGAATCTATATTCTATTAACCAAAAAGTAACTAGAGTTTCGAAAACTTCACATATCGTCTCATTTCAGTTGTTGAAATTTGGTAATGAAAAGGAAACACAGAATAACACCTATCTCTATACCCACAACTTAATTAAGACTGGAGAAAGCAACTCAGAATTTGAACTTCATTGAAGCACTTCAAACAAGCACAAAAGTAATGTTTGGTGAAAGAGGTCAAGCAGGTGAAAATCACAGCCAACTTAACAAAGAACATGTCTACCTTCCTCGCTCCCTGGACCTCATCTCAGTTGGCTTCTTCCTGTTCTCCTCAGCAAATACAACGGTCAACTCTCTTCCAAGAAGAACCCGGCCATCCATATGATGTTTGGCCTCAGCAGCATCCTGAGGGTCAGAGTACTGAACAAAACCAAAACCACGGGGATCTCTGCAAATAAAGTAGAAGAAACAAGAAATGAGATAAATAAAAAATCACAATTACAATGGCAGAGAACGCACACACTGTAACCTTTTGGCAATAAAATTTACCAACATGATTCCCCTGTACATGAAGGTCACTAATAAGCATGAAAAAGCAAGCACTTGGCTGCTGACCTCGCAATTGTCAGTTTAAAGATGACTTGAAATTCTTCAAGCTTGGAACATCTTCACAATGTATTCAAACCAAACTTCCTTCCACTCTTCAATATCATTAACATCATCTTCAAAAGAACTCTAATTAATTGATTGATGTCTTCAAAACATTAATTTCACTGTTAAATCTCAAGAACTTCAATTAACGACCCAATTTACTATTATAAGACTACATCATTAAGAGAAGTTCCGCCCAATCCCCCCACAAAATAACAGAAATTTGGAGCAACATGCCATTTCTGAGTGCTTGTGGGGCAAAAACTTCGACACTTATTTTATTAGTGGATTTAAAAATAATAATAATTAGGAAATTAGTGTTGTTTGGCAGCGGTTTAACAAGAAAAACCATAAAAAAAAAAACCTTCACTTCTCAGAGACAGATATAAACCAAAAAAATTATTTGCTTCCTGTAAGGGCCAGAGAGGGAGAAAAAAAGGAAAAAGGAAAAAGAAAATCGGTGGGACTTCCATCTGTTGCTTTTCAGGACTTTGTCCCCAACCATTTCCATTGACTTCGGGAGGTAAACTTAAGTGCGACAAATAGAAAATGCAATGCACTTTGATGGGAAAGAACTTCAGAAAAAAGGAGAACGTAAATCATTATCAAAGAGCCGTAAACACCAATTGCCAGCTGATATATGCTCACCCAGTATAATAATCTCTAGGCAAGTAAATGTCCTTGAGAGGACCAAACTGTTCAAAGGGCCTGCGTAGGTCTTCTGGCCTGCAAATAGCAAAAATCAAAAACATAAACTGAGGCTAACAATAAAACACTCGTTAAGAGATTAAACTAAGGTGCACAGCAACAGAACCTGCAATCATGACGGAGGTTACGCACGAGAAGGCTAGTAGGGAGATCCCTACCACGACCACCACCATGACGACCCCTAGGGCTAGGGCTCCGTCCTCTTCTACCATATCCCCTCGGGGGAGATGGAGTATAACTCCTTCCTCTCATGCTTTTATCCAATTTGAACTAATCTGCAAGTGAAATCAAACAAACAAACCAGTTGGCCTCGGAGAATATATTAACTAAAACAAAACCTAACCCTCTCAAAATAAAAAAACCTTCAAAAATAATAGACGAGATATCAATTAACACTAATCGAAAAAAAGCACATTACTTCCATTATCAAAATCATCGGGAGACATACGCCAATAACCAATATATCATTCGAACCCCGCAATCGAATGTCGATTATTCTACAAGATATACTCACAAAAGGAAACTCGAATAACATTAAAGCAAACTTCCACAAGCATGTCTTTAAGCAGTATAAAAAAGAAGAATCGCACAAAAAGAAATTGACAATACAGAAAAATACACTCGACTTCGAACCCTAATTCAAGCTAAAGACACGGATTCAAGGGCAGAAGAAAGGAAAAAAAATCTGTTCATATTTTATAGAATTAGGGGGAAAAGAGAAAAATTGGCAATTGAAACAGATCGGAGAGATAAAACAAACCGGAGAAAGATGCGGTGCAACAGAGAGAGAGAGAGAGGGGCACCTGGTGAATGAAGGCTTGAAGCGAGAGGCAGTAGACGGCGGAGGCTTGTGCGAGAGAAGACACTACTAGGGTTTTATACTTCGATTTATTAAGATATTTTTAAGCGCGTTATGTCCACGGGCATCTCCTGCGGGTGGCTCTGTCAATCCATATATCTATCACAGTATAAATCTTGTCTAATTTACAAAAAAAAAAAAGATATGGAGAGAATTAGGTATATAAATAAACCAATATCAACACATATGTGTTACACTTAATAACTCTAAAAAATATTTTGTAATGAGAAATTAATATTTATTTGGTAATATTTAATAAAATTATATATTAATGATTGTTTTCGATTCTTTTTTCATTGATAAAAAAAAAACAACTTAGCAAGCTTCAATTAATCGTGGTTTAGGTTAAAATGGAGGAACAGTTCATATTAAGGGTTCCGCCGTCAGTGGCGGACCGGCTCTTAAGCTAGACTGCTTCAGCTCCTGAAGACCAATCCTTGGATTTGTCCTTTTTCCGGTGAATTTTCGATCATCATGAGTTTATATATCATTGATTTTAGGATTAGGTTTGGATTTTAATCGATGGTTAAGTGAATGTGAAAGAGATTGAATCTTGTAGAGGATGGAAGGAGCGGGACGTTTGTTATTGGGAACGACCGGTTTCCGGCGTCTCTCCTCGATCTTCCTTGCCTTGTGGAGTCTTTCAAGACTTATGATGATTGTGCCCTCGTTAAATCGGCTGATATTTGTCAGGTATAATGATCTTAGGTCGAAAATTGTTTGAACAGAATGATTATGTCCTTTCTAATTGTAATTAATTTGTTCTGAATGTCTTGCAGATGATTATGGTCAGAGAATCTGGTGATACTGCTCCTGATGTAGTGGAGTACAGACATGGTCTCAGTCTCACTCCTCCTATGAGGGAGCGGCGATTCCGTAGCGAGCCAGACCTAAATGTATGAATGCCCTCCTTACTTTTAAACTCTTCTGGTATAATTTGAGAGCTTTCTATCGATTCATGCGTTGATTGTTGTTTGGTTTTTAATGATTCTATAATTGCAAAGGAAATTTGGAATCTGGTCGATTGAACTGGATGAATATAAGAAGAAGTTAAAAATTCTTTAAAATTTATTGAAAAATATGGAGTACCCCAATGATGAAATATGAGTTACAACTTACAACTGATGTCCGTTTTCAACCCATTATGTTGACTGATCTGAAGATGTCTGTTTTGCAGCCTGATCTTGTGCAGCGTGCTGAGAAAGACCTGCTGAATATCCTGCCTGGGGGAACTGTTGAAAATGCTGATATCCTTTGATATGTATAGAGTATGTATATTCAGCTAATAGTGGGTGAGTAAAAGTCTTTTGTTTTTTCTAGCTGTTCATATTTATTCTTATTCCCATTACTAGTTTAGATATAAAATGGATTATGAGTTTCACTTGATGAAAAAACATCAAAACCATGTTCAACGAGAAAGATATGGATACTAATGCAAAACTAGAACGGGTGAAAGCTACTGCCTCAGAACCATGTTGGATGAGCTGGTTGCCTCGCTGTAAATATACAAATTGTTTACTTTGCACATCAGTTATTGTGCTTATTTATACTACATTTGCATTTACTAAATGTTTCCTGGGCTAGTGATTCAGAGTGGTTCTTCAAATCTTGTATGTTATTTTTGAGCGAATGTTATAGATGCTTTTTCTATCATCCAAAAATAATCCTTGACTGATTGATTACATCCTGAGCAAGAAGAGGACGGGTATCAGAATGCTCGTAATGCAAGTAAGAAAGCAGAACCTGCTCCAGCTGCAAAACCGAAGGTCCCACAGACGGTTGTAAATGCCGAGGAGCCTGAGAGAAGCGACTCAGAGGGATCAGATGATTCAATGTAATTCAATAATATCTTTTCAGAACATGTATTGAGAACGTGAATCTATGCAATATGCTATTCGCATTTCGCTGTTGTGATGTTAAATGATTCAGGCTATTTTCCGCTTATCAAGTCCTCGTATTTGAATTTTTCTTTGCTATCTGCCAAGTTGCTTATGCTTAATTGTAGCTGAATTGTGTTTGTTAGAAAACACAAGAGTGGAAGAAACTTCTTGAGAGGAATTTATAGAAGTTGCCATGATTCAGAATAGCAACCGGCCACAGCTTTGTTTACAGCGACCAGATATAAAAGTGATCAAGTTCTTATAAACCTAAGAGCAATAATTTTCTACGTGTTTATCATATGACACAAGGCCACTTTTATGTCATCAGGACTTCTATGTAACGAGCGTTGCATTATAGGTTTTACATGATTATGATACGAGCATTGCATTGTATGTTTATTTCACGTTTAATTTGTAAGACATGTAAATAATATAACACGATTACAGATAGCATAACATGATTACGAAACATAAATAATGAAAATTCCCACCCTCGGACTCCAGATCTGAAATGGTTTTGCCAGACGCCAAATCTGCAATCATGCATAAATCTGTATATTGCCAAAATGGGCTTAAATTCGAGGCTGAACGAAAGTTGCACATAATCTACTTTAGGGCTCCAGCTCCATCATCATTTCAAAATAAACTGGGATGCCATGAATAGACATAATAAGCATAGGAGAGCAATGAGGCTAGCAAAGACAGCTAATACTCTGACTTACATGCTGGACGATATTAGAACTTGTCTGAAACATTGTTCTAATCTCTCCATGTGCCCTTGCATGCCACCAGGTTTATGAGACCCGATTTTGTAGAAATAAATGCCAGATCTGATTATCCGTGGTACCATATGCATCCAAACATCCCTTTAATTACTACTCCTCCACATCGTGCCTGCCCAAATGTGTGCGACTGCTATAAAACTCCAACTTGCTCACACTTGAAACAAGTGTTATTAGTCTTCACTCACTCACTATTAGTTGCAAGTGGTCTCTTTATACTCTCCCCGTCCCATAATAATAGATACTGATCACTTTTCATGAGAATTAAGAAATAATAATTTTAGTAGTTAAACTTATTTAATTTCATAAGTTTTTCTATTTATGTCATTTGAAAAAATATGTGGGTAATTAATAAATTAGTTGAAAAAAGAGATTAAATAAGGATAATATGAGCCGAGACTAATTGGAAAGTCCAATTGAGAAAAATCAAACTCGGTTAGTCAAGGTGTGAACCGGGACGTGAACCGAGGCCAATTGACAAGCCCATTAGGCTCGTTAGCCCATTTGGAAGGTTATAAAAGGAGCTTTGCTCCTTTCATTCTCATTCATACGAACACCTCCAAAACAGAGAGAGAGAGGGAGAGAGAGCTCGCAAGAGGAGAGAGCGAGGCCTCGGCCTCCTGACCCCGTATCCTGCAAGATCACGTGTGGCATCTAGACTGCAAAACAGCTGGGCATTCCCGTTGACATTTTAACCGTGGTTTACTCGTAAGACCAACATAAAATTGGTCATGCTCCGCTGCTAGCTTCCGCTGGAATCGAGATTAGTAAGTTGAACCTATTTATTATAATGTTTATAAGTTAACCGGTATGCGATTCCTTCATTGGTATCAGAGCCAATTCAATTTTTTTGACTATATTTCAAAAATATTGTTAGTCTATGTCTAGGATGTCCACTATGATTTTTTAGTATTCAATTTTTTGTCTCGAACGTCATTTTTAGTTTGAGTCTATCGGAGTCGAATTCTGAAAGTTGGACTTTTGAAATTCCAACAAAAGATTTGAGATCATTGACCTCTAAAACATTACCTGCCAAAATTTGTTGCGAAATTCTATCGAGAAGGTCTTCAAATCGACAAAAACTCAATTGAAAAATACTGAGTGAGGATACCCAGATGAATTTATTCATCTGATAAGAATGGTGATGTGGCGATATGTCATTCGCCTATGCGACCCATTCAGAAAGAGACACTTAGCGGAGAGAGGAATTGGTCAAAGTTGACCAAAACGTGGACTAATAGCAATACGACACGCGTCACTCAAAGGCTATGTGAAATGAGTGTCGATCGCCAATCAACGTCCGCCACAGCAAATAGTGCCACATAGGCATACACGTCATGGACACGTGGCATGTTGATTGACCGACATGTCATCGCATGTATCCATTGATATGGTGACACATGGCATAGTTGCCACGTGTCTGACACGTCACCATGACACGTGGAGTGCATATCGGTCGACTTGGACTATTAAGAAAGGGACGCGAGCCTTCTATGGTTGTGCGACACTTGGTTCCATGAGAGGGCAACACGTGGTGGCATGTTAGCTGCCGCACGTGTGATGCACGCACTGATGTGTGTACGAGCGTAAATCCTTCCACGTTGTGCGTTCCAACACGTGACACATGTCCCAGCCACTTTTTTCCCAATTTTTTGGTGTATAAATAGTGCTAAAAAATTGTGAGAAATTGAATTTTTCTGCCAAGAATTATTTTGAAAATTAGTTTTCAAAATAATTAGTTTTAAAACGTGCAAATGTGATGCTCATTTAGATAATTGAAATTAGATGTCAATTATTTGAGAAATACGATAGTATGTTTATACCCATTTTATTTGTAATTTATTACAAATATACGAATGAGGTAAAACCATGTTGCATTGAACATAGTGCAAATTAACAAAGCATTTGCGCGACTTCCAAAAGAGAGTATTTTGGGACGGTGGTGGTCGTAAAGGAGATTTGATTGTGCATTAATTGTACAACGGTGATGGTGGTTCAATTACTTCATAAAAAATTATGATACTCATCACCGGTATTGGTTAAACTATTGGTGTATACTAGAATTTCATGAAAACATGATTCCCTAAGTGTTGAGGAAAGACATTTAGAGATTATAGTGAGTTAAGAACGTTTTGAAATTGGTATGTCTAAGATCACCATGATCGCAAAAAGAGAGTTCGTGAGAAGTGAGATATTCATTTTAAGGTCGTATGATTTATATTATTTTTCGATAACTTGGCACGACTACTTATGAATTCTATTTTAACAATTTGGATAATGGTTCATCGTGTATTCAATTGACAGACATATGTTTAATATTATATTTATATAGTATTATTCTTTGGAGATATTAGCATTATTTGTGTGTTAATGTTGTCCAATGTAAATGTATGTATATTAACATTGAGATAAATTGTTTGGATTACATGTTGGTTTAATAAATGATGATTATTCCATTTATTGTTTTGGCTTATTATTGTGTTAATTTGCCTTACTTTTATGCAATATTTTATATGTTGAAAATATTGTTCAATTATTGAGTTTGTCTAAATAATTGAGATGACTAACATGAATTCTCCTAAGTCAAATGGACTTTAAAAGTGAATCCAAATAATCATTATTTACTGTCTATAAAATTAAATATGACATAGTTAATTATTAAGACCGAGATGGTACACTTAGTGTACCTTTCGATTCAAAAATTAATAAGAGGTTATGCTAGTTTAATTTTTGGTTGGATGGTAAATATATGTGTATTGCTATGAATTGCTTATGTGCAACTATGTCTTATTGTTTGGCATGTTATTTGTGTGATTCACTGCTTGTAAAAGTCGATTGATGTCTAACCATACGAGAACGTATGTTGAGCTCAGACCCCATTGATCGTAAATCCTAGATTATAGAAATCTAGCGTGTACTCTAAGAGCAAAAGCTTGTGCCACTTTGAACTTGGTTATGTCCAAATTTAAGGATGAGTAGAATATCACTCAACACATTTTGGACTGAAATGTGTATAAGATGTGGAAGTTAGAAAATTTCACGAGAACCATCATCTTGTTACTGCAAAAGATGATGTATTCACTTGGCTAATTTACAAGTATCAAGATGTAATATATTTGTAATTTGCATTTTAAGAACAGTTTAGTTGGCGTGACACTAACTAAGCTCGTGGTCTTTGACCATTTATGCTGATACTTGTTATAAATATTCTAATCATGCGAGTAAAGGCATAAGACCTATATGATTAGAGAGCTTAGTGATCCTGATCATAGTTTGATCAAGGACAAAGTCCAAAGATGTTATCCACTTATTACCTAGATGTTAGGATCAAATCAAATTGCACCTAATTCACGTTTATCTCAAACATGAAGTCATGAAGAATTCAATAACGTCTTATTCTATTGGATAAATTCTAATACAAAGGCCAGGAAAAAGATTTAAGAACCTTAAGTCCTTAAGAAGTGGAGACTAGACATAATTATGAGGAAAACTTTGAACATGGACAATGCTGACATTTTGTAAGTGAAATGTTAAATACCAAAGGCACACTATATGTAACATAACGCACCTTTGAGGGTATGTTGCTCAAACTCACGCAAGTGAGAAGAGTTACCTTGTTCGATGTTCTCTTTTGAATTTTGTCATTAGTAGACGATTAATTCAACTTTTAGGATCCTCAAAATAATTTTTTAATGTGATTTCATTAGACACCAACTAGTTCCAAGAAGGAACAAGTTGTGTATGCAAGGAACAACTTAAAAGTGGGAGTTTAAGGTGTTGGTGTGTGCAAGTTACTTTTGTACAACAACCAAACATTTTCTTACAAAAGATTATGTCATGATCATTTTGAAGTTTGCATTCAATTTGTATTCTAATAATTATGGTATTTGTTAGATCTTGTTTAAGTGTAATACTACTTTGTCATTAAAAATGGTTTCTTAGTTAAGGTATAGAACCTAACTATTGAATGATCTAGTTTCCATTTCTTGCTACTTCACGTGGTTATAAGGATTATGTGAAGTTAATGCACGCAACTCAACCACTTTGGCAAAATCGATTACGTTGATTAACTCAAGTGGGAGTATTAGACAATTGTGTAAGTTCAAGTTGTCTAATTGCGAGCATTGCAAAGAGGGAATACTAGAAAAGAAATCATTTCAAAAGACACTTCAAGCTAAATTCCTATTGCTATTAATCCATTTTTTGATGTTTCACGT
>CAODLS011846905.1:0-13470 GCA_948243855.1 Flueggea neowawraea | reverse complement strand
ATTCTGTGGAATTACCAGCGACTGCTGAGGCATCAGATGCATCCTGTTGGTGTGACGAGCATTTCCACATGACATCTACAATTGCATCCCATGGTTTTGACTTGTCTAAAGAAATTGCTGATGTGGGTTTGAGAATGGGTTCTGAGAGCATGGTTAATTTCCCATGGAAGGTATCAACTGAGGAGGAGGTTAACAATTTTGTGCAACAGG
Organism: Flueggea neowawraea; assembly: GCA_948243855.1. NCBI lineage: Eukaryota > Viridiplantae > Streptophyta > Magnoliopsida > Malpighiales > Phyllanthaceae > Flueggea > Flueggea neowawraea. The sequence continues at coordinate 13,260 of CAODLS011846905.1, read as the reverse complement.
ATATCAGTAGTAAGTCCTCACAAGCTGATCTGTGTATGAAGATGTGCCAGCCTGCAATTGGGACGGTTGGAAACAGGTATGTGCTATGCACAGCATACATAAAACTTTTTTGCTTTGAAATATTCTTTAGAAATGTCTCGTTCCATTTGAATAGTCAGTCGTTCAACTCATTTGAACTTTTTATGACAATTGCACACGATAACCACACTAGTATTTATTTGGGTTTTATGCTTGCAGTGAGTTTAAGTCATGCTTTTTACGCATAATTCAGTCCATCATCCCCTTGCGCTCACATATGACACTGAGAGGTGATGCATTTCATGAATATCTATCTTCTCTCTGTCATATTTCAAGATCTGAAGATTCTCGTCTATCAGAAGGCACGGGCAATAGAAAATGCCGGAGGTATATACTTTCTCATGCTAAAATTAATGCAATATTCTGGCAATTTTTCTCTGAACAATTACAGGATTGCTCAAATTTTGTAACGTTATTTGATGCCAGGGGACGACGAGCTTCTCGAAACTACTTAACTACTGGTTCTCTGGCATTTTCTACTGAAGACATTTCCTTGCTGAGTAAATCTAATATTTATGGAAAGACATCACGCAAGTCATTGTTCACTGATGTCGAGTAGAAATGCTCGACCATGTTTCAGCGAACACTAACAAATTTCACTAACTGGACAAATGCTCAACACAAGGTGCCATGCCGTGGAGTTATCAGGAATCAGAAATTTGAGGTCAGGTTTCTTGTAGAATTGCCTGATACTGCAGTATCGGTACTAATAGTTTCTTAACCACAAATCCCAGATTAAGAAGAGTTTCTTCACCCGATTCATTTTCTTTGTGGTAAAGTTGATGCTAAGTTTTGTTAATAATATTTAGATGCGAAGCATAGAGTTGCATGATTTTTCTTTCTAAAAAAAAAAAGGCAGTTAACTTCCATGGTGCATGTCGAAGTCATTGGTAATTTGGTATTACAACTAATAGAAGATTTCTGAAGCAAGTTTTAAAAATAGATCCAGGAAACAAACAAGGAACAAAACAAGTGTTTGGAGTGTACGGCTTGGTGGACATGTTTTTAGGTTATTATTGTCGGATAAAACTCAAATGTCCAATTTTTCAGCAAGTATTTAGGCTCATCAAGCCATCTCCAACCTCTTTTATGGCCAAAATGTGCCTCTGCAAAAAATAAAGGGCATATGCAAGCATAATACAATATAATATTTTAATTTAAAAAATTTGAAATAACTTTAATAAATTATTAGATAATTAGATAAAAAATAAGAAAATTGGCTAACTAAGCTAAATTTATATTATCATAACATATATAAATGTACAGATGTAGTGAAAAAAAATTAGACTATTATACCCTTATTTATTTTAATAATTATAAATAGACCCTTATTTGTTTTTTTAAATTTCAAATCTATCCATTTTTTAAAATAATTTCTAATTATATCAATAAAAAATCTAAACTTTATCTATTTCAAAAAATTAATAATCTATAATTATATTAACAATAAAACTCTCCGCATAAGCTCCTCCATGATGTACGTAGTATCCAAAAATCACAAACTTTATGATGCACAATTTTAGTAGGAAAATAAATTTATTTGAACAAGTAACTCTTTTTCCAGTTTTCCAATTTTTATAAAACAGAAATAATTCTCCTTCCAGTTTGCTAAAATATGTTATAATAAGCACCTAAAATATTGCTACTTAATATTATAAAATATTGCTACTTGTATGGTCCTTTCTGTATTATAAAATATTGCTACTTAATATTTAGGGTTTAGGTTTGGCTGATAATTATCCTTCCAGTTTTCCAATAATTACTGTTTGCTAAAATATGTTTCTTCTTTGACTTTTAACTAATTGGAGCATGCATCTTTTTTTATAAGATAACTTGATTCATAACTTTAAAAGAAATTTAATAATTCATTTTAAAATATAAAAAATATGTAATTCATATTTTTCTTCTCATGGTTTAGGATATTGAGATATATAACGTGCAATACACACATATAATCAATATTGTGAAGTTAATTTTTCTATATCTATATCTTATAATTGTAAGAATTTTAATGTTGCATATTTGTGTTTATCTGTATATTTGTGTTTATTTTAAATATAATTACTCTTTTTTATCAAAATGTCAATCACGTGCAAAGCACATGGCTAAAAGCTAGCATAATTAAACTTTAAAAAGCAACAGAAACCTTTATTTATCCAACTCATCGTAAATTTGTATTAAAATTATCAATATATTTTCAAAAATAAAAATTCAAGTTCCTAAATCAAGTTTCTTATATATTTTTTACAACAAATATTTGCAATTTCACCAATTAAAAAATCTTTTTTTACGCATTATGTTTAACAACCGGATCAGCAAAAATCTTAGCCCATACAAGCGGTCTGGGCCTTTCATGCCGGACGAATGGGCCAAAGTAACAGCCCAGCCTGGCCCTAATTGGAGAAATTAGGGCTGAGCCGGCCTACGGTTACATGTATTTTATAAAAAAATCTTTAAAACATTTTTTATATTAAAAAATCTTTAAATATATTAATTTGACAGTTTGTGATTATAGGTTGAAAGAGACCAATGATGAAAGTATGAATTTCAAATGTATAAAAACATTAACATTGGTATTTTCCGTATTGGAATCAGAACATGATCGTGTGCTAGAAGGAACATCACCATACAGCAGCCACTGGTGCCACTGTGCAAAGTTTGTGATACTGATAATTAATCAAGTGCACTATTCATGCTTTCCTTGTTTATGATTAAGTAGTTAAATTTAATAGACAATTAAGGGCGTGTTCGGTGGGATGAGTATGTTTTGTAAATTTGTATTTTTTGTAATAATTGATAAAGAATGTAAAAAATAGAAAAAGAGGACCACTTTTCCAAAAATTATTTACACAATATACCATTTGCTATGACTTGTCAAACAATTTAAGTTTAATAAACATAAGATACTTTCTATTTACATATATACTAGAGTTGTTTAATTTGTATAGCAAAAATAGTTAAGGACACAGTCACTCGCTTGTAGGATAAGTATAAAAAGGAACCAAATGAACACCAGTACCAAAAAAGAAGCAAAATTTCAAGAAATAACAGATCCGTATTATTGCTTCAAATTTCCAGAAAAACTGAGAGAATCTATGAAGTAGGAAATGAGGATTCAAAATGTGGGCATTTGCAAAAACCTTGGCTCATTTGTGGTTTTTAAGCAAAAAGATAGGAGAGAGAGATGAGAAGAAGTTGAGACGATGACGAAGTAATGAAGTAAATACGCGGGTTGGGTCCTACTGTTCTAGTAACGGAGGGGAGAGAGACGGAGGAGTCGAGTCGACGGAGGAGTTGAATTATTCTGTTTTCTTAGTTTTAGATAGTCAAAGTTAATTGTGGATCCATTAAATAGGCAATACATGTTCAAGAACCCACTTCCACAAGTCTCATGGGCTGGATATAGCGGTAATCAACTAATATTTACAATTGTATGTTTCAGATTCAATTTTTAAAAAAGGTAGAAAAAAATAAAATTATTTTAAACTTTAGTCCATTTTCTTACTTAAAAAAAAGAACCCTACTTGCACAATCTCTATTTTACAAACATTACTCTCAAATCACAATTACAAACGTTAAAAACATAAAGATATGTAAATGTTTAGTTCAAAAAAAAAATACATAAATGTGAATTTTTATATATTTGTAAACACAAAGAAATTTAGGCTGGCCAAAGCCATTGAGAGGATCGTGATATGCACCATTATTCACAAGATGCCGGTACAAAGCTTCTGCCGAATGCTAATTCGTCCGTATTTATCATTCATTCATCTTTCAAATTTCAATATCAAATTGGAAAAAAAAAAACAGTAAAGAAAACAGTTTTCAATTTGGTCGTTTTGTGTTGCATTCTTCGCTTTGCGCAAACTCACTAAAACTGAATTTGCATATATGTTTTTTAATACACAACTGACTGTACCAAGTTCAGGGAATAGATACCTTTTTAACGTAAATCCTTCTCAATCAGCTACTATTTCAATTCCTAACAAACCGGTGGTGTTAATAGCATATGCGATCACTGAACTACAATTAAAGTAAATTTTTATTAAGGAAGGTTAGTTCAATAAAGTCACTCCATGATTTAATTTTAACCGTCACTTATATATGCAACTTACATTGGTCTACATATATAGACACGTGTCTACTAATAACACATAAATTCAAAAACAGAAACAAAAGTTGTCCTCAATAGTAAACATTGCTCAACATCAATCCATCCAAAAAAAATAAGAGCAAACAAAAACCGAAACATTTGCATCGACCCCCACGAAAGAAAACACCCTTCTTCTTCGTTCAGAGAAAATAAAGGAAAAGAAAAGATCAGTACTTCAAAGCCTACAACACCAGAACACGAACTTCCCCAACAAAATATCAACAAGAAAAAACACACGAAATCCAACAAACGCAGCAGTGCAGATGGAAATCCAACTTCCTGTAACCGCCTCCTCGCACTCCCTAACAGCCTGCACCACTCTTCCCAAACCCATCAACGCCGCCGCTCTGTTAAACCTATAAGCGGCATTTCCCGGCGCCGTTGATATGGCCTTGTCATACATCCCCAACGCCTACCCAAACAACCCTTTTGTATATCAGAGCCGAAAAGCTAGTTTGGTGTGAGGGTGTGAAAAAAAAAAAGAGTTGAGAGTTAAAAAAGATAAAAATAAAAAGTGAGGAGAATCGTCGGAACCGAACCAAACTCGTTTGTACACAACACACGCGGAAGAGCAAATCGCCACTGCCAGCTCGTCACGCCGATCGAGGTTGCCACGTCGTTCGTGGTTCAATAACGTCTTCGCTCCTCAAGAGAGCGTCACAGCTCGATCGTGAACAGAGAAAAAGAGAAGTCGAAGCATACCGCGGGCACCCTCCATTGCTGCCGCCATTCGTGAAGACGACCAGTACAAGAGTCCCCGCCGCCACCATTGACCTTCAGAATCGAGAAAGAAGAAGCGGGGAGTTAGGGTTTCAATGGTGTGGAGGGAACTTTTTTTTCTTAATTTAGCTTTAGTGACCTAAGCACTACAATCCTATTTTAGACATTTTTTTAATTTATGTTTTGTCACGTGTGTTTATCACATGTTATTAATAGATATATATTTATACATGTGGATTAATATTACAAGATTGTACGTACAAGAAACAATTAAAATTAATAATTTTGGTAAATAAAAAAATTCAGTTTAATAACCTTTGTGAAAAAAATTACTTTAGTAATTTTATTAAATATTTTACAGTAGTTCAATGACCGTGAATACAATTAACTCCAAAAGATTGTATGCAGTGAATTTTAACACCAAGAAATGAGTTTGATAGCAAAAAATAAAATACAGAATTACTCTTAAACAAGCAAACCGATTTGGTCTGATTTATTTAGATAATTAGTTTAGTCAAATTAATTTAAAATGGAGATTAATGCGTTCATCATATTTAAATTTCATCATTTAATGGTATAAATTTAAACTATAATTTATTGGTCTAAGTCAGTTTACTTAATTAGCGATTTCACCATGATAACTCTCAATCTCTAGCCCGAAAATTTCACTATTGGTAGAAAAACAATGAACCGTACGATTGCAATTTTGGGTCCTTTTTGGATAGAATAGTTTGGTTTGGGTTATGGATATAATTTCGATCGACGTATCAATTCAATTTTTTCCATTTAAAATCCTTTTCAGACCTTTCTTGTGAACAAAAAGTGTTACCAAAAGCTTGTCTGCCTAAAAATTTCAACATAAGTTTGAATTTGATGAATTTTAAGAATCCATGCACCTTAATTAAATATTTATATAAAAACGTTAGTTTTTTTTAAATCATATAAAAACGTTGGTTAAATCTCAAGATAGTTTTCATATATACAAAATCAAGTGCTGTGAATATCAGTTGCTGATAAAATAAACTTATTAATTCTACAAAAGCCTTGCTAAAGAAATATTATTATTATTATTATTAATATTATTATTATTATTATTATCATCAGCCATGTTGTGGAAGGTTAATGATTGATATACTAAAAAAATCGTTGTATATACTAAAATTATGTCAAAAAAGTTTCATAATCTACCCAAATAAATAAGCTCATTTCCAAAAAGAATATATGCTGGTATAATAGATGTCTTTTTTTTAAACTGTTGTAAATGTCTCAAAACTTGAATATTTCATTAACTTGGAAATTATTTAATTAAAAAAAAAAGAGAAAGAGAAAAGGGCATGGCGGTAATTACAAAGGGAAGTGGGAAGCAGCCAGCGAGTTAGACGGGGGTCAATTATTTGAAAGTACGACCTTCTGACACAGTAAACCAGAAGAACCCAATTTACGAGGGCCCAAACCCTGACATTTCTTCTTTAATTTTCTGATTTCTAATTAATTATTAATAATTATTACCCCATTTCTCTTTCAAGCCATTGATGTTAATCACAGCTTCCTCAAATTTTCTTTACTCAGCTCTGACCATCGTGACCTCACTGACTTGTGAATGAGAAGAAGCAAAGAAACCTGTCCATGGTTCTCTTCTCTGATGCATGCTACTTTGTTACCGATTTATGGAACCACAAAATTTAATTTGGTGGGTGGGTGGATTTGCCCTTTGTTTCGAAGGGCTCAATTTACCTAAATTATTCACATTCTACGGTTTTCCAGCTTATCTCGAAATAGCAGACATTCAAGTGTATGTTTAGAGACTACGCACTGGGAACTATGTAAATTTTAAAACTTATAATTTGACTTATCTTATAGTCAGATAGCAAGCTGTTGAAAGTAACTTGTGTTAGAATTTCATCTGTTTTTTGCAAGGATAACATAGGTGACCATGTCAGAAATTCGAATATTGATGGTTTCTTTTCTGGTAGCAAGTTTTTTCTCTGGATTAGATATTTATCTCTTGATAAATAGTTCATACAAGACAAGTATGCTAACTAATGAATTAAACCAACAATTTATTGGTAGAATAACGTAGTTTAAGGAGAGTTTATTAAGGCAATGTGGTTATGACTTATGATATTTACGAAAACTTATCAATTTAAACATCAAATTTAAATGTCTCTTACGTAGACTCGGCTGTTTGGATAGTCAATTGAATCAAACTTGTCTCTCTGTTTCTTTTTTTTCGCCCCCCTAGACAATGACTAGTGCCGGGGGCGCCCACAACATATACAAAATACAATGCCATGAAATTGAAAGAAAGAAGACGCAAGGAGGATAGCATAAATCCAAAGAAGAGTCACATTTGGATTGCTGAGTTTGGCAGAAGAAATGATTGTGTGGTGCTCATATGCCAATTAATATTGAAGGCAAAACACGTCTAAAAACATTTTGCAAACTAGAAATGGATTTGGTGTCACCTGAAAAACAAGACAAAAGTAGATGCAAATGGTTCCACCTCAACTTGCTAAGGTTTGGTCTATTCCAACCCAAACCCCCACCTTCCTCTCCTATAAACTCGTGCCCTTTTCGCCACTATATCTATCATGTGGTATGGACTTTTAATAATCTTATTTATAAAACAAAATACAAGCTTGAACAGGCTCCAATGCTCAGATCAGGATTTCAGGCAGATCTCATCATCTAATCTAATTGGGTTAGTCCTAAGTCGCTCAAACCTTAGCTTAAATGGTAGCCTAAACTGAGTTGTCCCCCAAAGCAAGTTGGTATCAGGGGGAGTTTGAACACAACCAAACCTGTGCTGCTTCGCCTTGGCTGTGAATTCAGCAAGGATGAGTGAACTGTTTATTTTATCTAATCTATTCATTCATTTATTCATTTTTTTTTATAAACTTTTGGCACAAATTTTTCAAAAGTTGGTTCTATTAAGTTAGAGAAAGTCCAATCATCTCTCTAAATTTGATAAGATAAAAATATTATTTTATTTTTATTTGTGTATTAATTTTTTTCAAAATTTGTATATAAAAAAAGAATATATTAAAAAGTAATTATTTTATTAATAAAATAGATGAATAATATTTAAAAGTAAATAATAATATCTTAATTTTATTAAAGTTAAATTTAAAATTTTAAAATAAAAAATAAATTATTATATTATATTTTAAAAATAAGAAATAAAAAATATGATTGGAGATACTCTTCTGTTAAAATTAAACCCCAATTGAATCACAAAATAGCCTGTTAAAATTTATAATAATTAATATATAAAGAAAATAGAAAGAATCTAAAATAAAGTGTAGTACGAAGAATCCTCACTTTCATCATAAAAAAATTGACCCCATATATAGAGAGAGAGTGTTTATTGTCTCTACTCACTCTGTTTCTCTACCAATGCACAAAGCCACATCCATCCCTGCAGGGATTCCCGTGACTTTAACCTGTTCTTCCTCTTAAAAATCCTCTCTCTCCGTCATCACCACCATCACCCATTCTCTCTCTCTCTCTCTCTCTTCATTTCTTTCATGTTAGTACAGTCTTTTCTTGAATCTTCAAGACGCCTGTTTTTTCAGTCATCAATCATATCTGAGCTCTAGAATTATAGCATGCTGTAGCTCTAGTACTCAACTATTGCACGTTTTCTTTCTAGCTATAAGGACACACCCACATTGGTGAAAAAGAATAGAATGCCAAGTTCAGCTGGTTCATTTTTAAGGCAGTTAAGTGGAGGAGAGGCTTGGAGGTCTTCATCAGAAAGGTGGGCTAACAAAAACATCATTGATAGCTATTATAATCATAGCACTAGTGTTGAAAAAAGTGGGTGTTGCTCAAATTTCAAGGAAATGGAAGGGTTGTATGAGAATTGTTTTGAGAATGGTTGTGGTGGGCTAGTGATGAGGAAGAGAGTGATGGTAGTTGTGGATCAAACTTCACATTCAAAGCATGCAATGATGTGGGCACTCACTCATGTTGTTAACAAGGGTGATTTGCTTACTCTGCTTCATATAATACCTCCTAGTGGTGTTACTTCCTCTGAGTCTTCGTCTTCCTCTCCTTACCTTTCTAGCTCTCTTGGTTCTCTCTGCAAGGCTTGCAAACCTGAGGTACATTCTTAGTTTTTCTCTTCTTCTTTTTACATGTTGCTCTATCCAACTTCAATATTGTCATTAATAATTACTATAGATTATAAACATGTTGGTTTTCTTTGTATTTCAAAGCATTTATGTTCATTCAGTGTTTCATATTAAATTTAACTGCCATTTGGGTTTAAATTTTCAGCACTAGAGGCTGAAAACTCTAGTCCTTCTAAGTTCATTGTTCTAGTTAATAGTTGTTAAGAAGCTCGCATAGCAAATTAATTTGGTTTTATTTTTCAACCAGGGCTGTTTTGGGGGGTATTAATTCTGTTCTTTCCTTTATTTATTTATTTATTTTTTGTGGTGTCTGAAAGATCCCATGTAGACTATCGAGAGTGTTATTATTGTGTCTGCTAGATCTCTTGCCTGGTTTCTCTTTTTCTTTTTTCCGTTAATCTTTGAATGCTTTTTTGCGGGAAAATATTCAGGCATTCTTTTCTTTTTCGACTTTTTTGGTTTCCTTTCTAAGAATTGTTTAGCTGGAGAAGAGGGAACAATACTCGGTCATACTCCAGTGCTTTCTATCCTTTCATTTTTCACCTTTTCTTTCTTTAATTTTCATATACTTTATTTTATTACATTGTTTTTCATAAACATATGATAATAGGCTAATTAACATCTAATTAACACTAATCAATCTTAAATAATTATTCTTGGACTATGCTCAGGTGGAAGTAGAAGCACTGGTGATTCAAGGACCAAAGCTGGCCACAGTGATGAGCCAAGTGACGAAGCTAGAGGTTTCTGTGCTAGTTCTGGGTCAGAAAAGGCCTTCTTCACTCCTCAGTTGGTAGGTCCAAATGTATGAAAATAATTGACTCTGCTCTTAACAGTTAACATCTTGATTAATTAGTTTAAAGAAAAAACAAATAAGTGCTAGTTGGATTAGAAACATTATTGATTAATGGATTATGGACTTGTGTTGCCAGCTTCTGTGGCACTAGCAGCAGTGAAGATTTTGTGGAGGAATGCATCAACAGTGTTGAGTGTTTCACCATTGGGGTGAGGAAGCAAAGCAAAGGAGTGGGTGGATACCTTATCAGTACCAGGTGGCAGAAGAACTTCTGGCTCTTAGCTTAGTTCAAATCTCATAAAAGAGTCTAGTTTAGATAAAATAATGGGTTTATGTTAGGCTTTATTACCTTATAATCTCATGTAACTAGTAAGTACTTACCACTTACCTAGATCTTCCTTAATCTGTACCAATTACATGTCATTCTATATCTCTCCCACTGTCCTAACCTTCTTAACTACAACATAAGTTGTGCAATTGAATGTTTATAGCAGTGAATACATCTGTATGGTATTAAATTTATTTTTCTCTTTATTATTCATAGTCACTTCTTTTTAGATTAGAATATTAACGGCTCCTGTCAGTATCTTCTTAGAGATTTCAGGCCCCACCGAAAGTTTGTGTTTTGTATACTTTTGGGGTAGTATACTTACTGATGAACTACTAACTTTTAGTTATTATAGAAAATTGAACTGTTAAAGTTTTTTAAAATATGGAGATGCAATGAAAGAATGAATTATCTGATTAATTTCTCTTATTCTTGGATGCCTCTTGACTCTTGGTTTGAGTATCTTATTAATGACATTTACTTCTTCAATGTCTTGTGACCAAGATCACGCCAAACGTGACTTGCATAAGTTTGGAAATGTGGTCAAGTGTTATGGAAATTTGGTAGGGATCAATTCAATGAGCAATACTAAAAACACTCTCCTACAACACTCTTTCTCCTATTGGTCATTTTTTTAAATTTCTTCCATTATTTTTTATTTCTCTCATTTTCTCTCACTTAGTAAATAATTTATTTTCTCTCATTTTCTCTCCTCTCTCTATGTTTCTCTCTTATCTCTCATAAAAAAACCAATAAAAGAGTGTTCTAAGAGAGTGTTATAAGAGTATTTTTAACATTGCTCATAATTGAATTTGAAGCAGCTGATGCAACAGTAAAGAAATGGTTGGACCATCTTCTGTTATCATGAATCATTAACGCATGGCTTGGAAACTGCAAGCTGCAATAATGAGAGTACTTTTGCAGTGTCACAGCCTTAATTTGCAGTCTTCATAGTAAAATCAAAACTGAAAAAGATGAAAATAATAGATTCTCATTTCGCCTTGGGAAAACATTTTTAAAGTATGATTCTTATGGTGCAAGTGAAAATTAATGAAAAACTGGGCTGTGAGAGGATTCCATCAAACATCAATCTTTTTTTTTCTCTTTTTTTTGGGAGCAAGAAAAGATTCATATATGAAAAATTTTACCAGTGATCTAATGAATGTTCACAAAACAAAATAATCACTTTTGAAGTTTCCCCTTCCCTATATTTGTATCATCTGTATGCAAATATTAGTGACCTCCAGTCTAGACCTTATCATCTAGTTTATCATTTACAAGGGGCATCAGTTCCATCCTATTCCTTGGCGTCCGAGGAGTTCGTGGAGTCCCCGGCGGTGGCTGCTGTTGTGAGAGCATGTGCCTCACGTACCCGTAAAATGTACATCCCAAGAGTGTAACTGCACATCCAATGGCATTCATCGCCGAGATTGGGTTCTTGAATATAAGCCATGAAACCAAGACAGCAACTGCTACCTGTGCAAAATCAACAAATGGTCAGAACTATGGGATGATAGGCGATAACAGAATTTGTTCTCACTATGCAATCCAATTGTGCATTTACATTGCAAAAGAGGTTTAAGCAGCCAAGAAAGGTGCAGTTTGAGGTGTTAAAGCTGCAAAATGTAACACCAGGAGTTTTGTGGCGGAAGAAGGAAGCAACATGCAGGGGAAGACAACTTGCAACATAAAAATTTAAAAATCCTCTCATCAATTCCAATTTACATGTTTGCATTTCAAATGTTGCGAGGATATCAAGAATAAGCTATGAACTGATTTGAGCAAATAGATTTCTCTCAATTGATCTTACCTTAAGGTTTCCAGCAACATTGAATGTGACTGCAGTTGTTGAATGAATCACATAAAAGATGGAGAAGTTAAGACAGAAGGCGAGCAACCCAGAGCCAACAATGACAATAAAGGCAGACAAGATATCCTGGTGGGTGTGAAACCAAGCTAAAATGTCATTTCCTTCAAGTAGCAATGCTGGAACTCCAAGGATCATGGTTGCAAAGGGTGCCATGTAATAAACTGTGTTTATGCTAAAAAAAAAAAAAAGATAGAATTATTTTAGTGTGAATGAATAATATAGTTCCGTATTATAACAGACATGTTAACTGTAGCTACACATGAAACCACAAAACATCCACCATCCATGATGAAGGCAAAGCTTTAATCTCAAAAGAAAAAAAAAAGGACACAGAATTGAACTCTGATCAGCAACTTGTCTTAGAGCTTGGATTGACAGAAATGGAGCAAGACCGTTAACATTAGTATACCATCATGAATGAGCATCAATGTTAGAAATAACGACCATAATTATGCATGAGGAAAAAGAGTATTTTACAAGAATCATTATTGGTATGACAGAATCTACCGGTAGATAAAGGTAACCCATCAAGACAGAAGGTTAGCATACTTCAACATGACATCTAAGTAGTCTACAGCCAAGTATCAACCGCTAAGCAAATTTCCATGGTAGAAACTGGAAGTTTACAAATCACAGAAAGGTGAACAAAATATTAAAACATTTTTTGTCCCAAAATTTTTGCATGCATGGATCACAGAATTTTACATCATAGCATATTCTGGTAACGTAACTGAAACCAAGCTATTACATGCAAAATGCCTCTATAAGTAAATATGAACAGGATATTTCTTTGCATCAATTCCAAGAACAACCAACATGAGTTCTCTGTTACCCAAATGGATACTACTTCATACCAAATAGAGTCTGGTTACACCTCACTTACATGTCAACCATAAGTACCAACGAGATTAAAGTTGCAAGATGAAAAAAGTAGCAGAAATACAAAATGAAACTTTGCCTATCTATGCTGCATCTTATCTTTATCATAGAGGAATTTGTGTCAAGACGATTGTTTTCAAATGCAAAAGAATCTTACATCATAATGAAGCTATTACCTATGTGACATAAACTGAGAACAAGGAGTTACCTGTCAAATTTGTAACCATGTAACAAAGATTCTGCAAGGATAGTCTTTGTCGAGGTAGCCAAACATCCAAATAAGGCAGCACAAAATCCCAA
>CAODLS011846845.1:0-12946 GCA_948243855.1 Flueggea neowawraea | reverse complement strand
AATTTTGTTATTAGGTTTGACCATAATCCGGAGGATTTATGTCGACCTATCTCTAGGTTTGCATGCAACTCCTCTCAATTATGAATGATCTATCATACACAGAATCCATCGATTCTACATGCATGAATTAATCAGGGGATTGATAGGCTAGCAGCACTCAATTCAACCATTCAACAATATAAAGCACAATTGAGTCTCAATTCCAATAATAACTGAATGAATAACAATCAATAAATCACAAGAACAATCTAGGGTTCATCGCATCTAAGCGCACAAAGCAATTAGTTCATGCTATTCGAGAGAGATACAACAAGATCGAAAGGAAAGCTAGAGAGAAGAAAACCCATGACAAATCCTTCAATCTTTTGCTTGATTCCTTCGTTCTTGATGCCAATTGAGTTCTCCTAATGTTCCCCACATTCTCTGGCCTTCAACTGATGTGTTTTTGCGTCTAAAAGTCGTCTCTCCCACTTTGATTACCGAAACCCTCATAAATAGCACGAAATCCGTCACTTCTGGGAAGACACGGACAGGTTCCACGGTCGTGTGTTATGATTTATGTCTGTGTCTTACAATTAACACTTGGAACCACGACTGCCATCAAACACGGACACGAGATCCCGTCCGTGTCCGAGGTGTTGTGCACGTGTCTTACAAGAGATGTTCGTGTCTTACTCTTTTTCATGGCTGGGAAACTACACGGACACGGGATTGTGTCCGTGTCCGTAACCCCTCCGTCCGTGTGCACTCATTCTAAGCCGTGTCCATATTGTTTCTTTCTTCCAGTGTGTTACACGGTCTTGTCCACGGTCGTGGACTGTAATTCTAGTCCGTGGACTTCCAGTTTTGCACGGTTTTGCATCTCAAGCCTTCCCACGGTCGTGTCTCTTGCATCCTAGGCTGTGTCTCACTCCAAATGCCTCAAATGTCATCGTTCAACCCCCGTTTTCGACTTATTTTCCTTCGATTCGTCAAAACAACATCAATTAACCTGAAAATCACAAAATAAAGAATGAAAGTATCAAAACTAATTACAAACGCTCAATTCTTATTCAAAATAATATGAATTAATGTACATAAATACGTATAAATATGCGTTTATCAACTTGATATCTTGATTTTATGTTATTAATATTCGAGAATATTATTTCAAAAACTTATTTTGTAATGTTTTAATATGACTAATAAACATTATTTGGGTATTTGTTCTGTACTCTGAGGCTTGTGCGAGATGGGTCAGACTTCCATAGACGGTTCGTCTCATACGCCGGTCATGATCCAGAAACAGGTCGTGACAAAAATGGTTTCGATGGTGGTGATGGTGGAAGTGATTTTTGTGTTAGTGGTGGAAGTTGTTCCGGTTTGAATGGTTGTTTGGTTACTGGAAGTAGTATGATTTTAGGAAGGTTGAAATTTGGGCAATTAATGGGTCGATCAAACATGATTGATTGCCATGTCATCATAATTTTTCCACATATACAAATGTTTTGTTGTGTCCTCATGCATACCAAACATGCTTTTTAACCGGCAAAAAAATGCTTAATTGACACAATTAAAGCAAGTTCAAGGGGTAAGTTGAACATTAAAAAAAGTTGGCGTGACAATGCAAGTTTAAGGATAAGTTATTTATTATGATGTGCATAAAATTTTCATTTTTAACAAATTCATGGGAAATTAAATCACCCGCAAATGTCAGGGCTAAGAGGAAAAACAAAACAAGTTCAGGTTCCTATCTAATATGTACTAGGGGATAATTATAAAAATATTTTAAAAAGAAATTTAAATTTCTAAAATGCCAGATCACGTAAAGTGTATACAAAATGGGGAATCATTTAATGTTATTTACAAGAAAGTCAATATTTGACCTATTGACCATCTTTCTGACTATGTGTTGACCACGCGTTAGAGGTTGACAAAAACGAGATCAAATTGGCCTTATAAACATAATATGAAAATGAGTACATAACGAATACATTTTCAACCCAAGCGTACAAAATACATCTCACAATTATTTTTAAATTTATTTGGTCAATTGTATAAAATGAGTACATCACCAGCACATTCTTTGATGCTCCAGTTTATTAATAAACAAAAACAAATTGAGTACAACAAACAAATACATACAAAAATGCGTACTAATCACTTTAACCACTAAAAATAAGTACATAACAAGCACATCACCAACACATGCTTACAAAAAAAGGAGTACAAAATAGTTACATCTCACAATTATTTTAAAATTTATTTGGTCAAATATCCTTTTTAGAAGAAAATGTCGAAGAGGTGCAGCTAAGGTTTTGAAACCCTAGCCGCCGCCTCTTTTCACGCTGCCTCCATGTGTTTTACTTTTACTCTCTATTAACACTCTCATTCATTCATCCAGTGTCGACCGTGTTCTCTCTCTCCTTTGATATCGTTCTCCACCATTGCAAATTCGGAACAAAAAAGTTTCCCACTACAAACAATCTCCATCTTTAGATTTAAAAAAGAAAAAAGAAGTAGACAAGGAAAAAAAGAGAAGAAAAGAATAGAATAGGCAGATGAGGTGGCAGATTACGAAGGAAGAAGAATAAAAGAAAGAGATCGAAGGGCGGAAGTGAGGAGAAAGAAAAAATAAACCTAAAGAGATGACAGAGAGTGAGAAAAAAGGAGACAGAGTCGGACCGAAGAGGAGGAGGAGGATGAGGAGGAGGAGGAGATGCAAAGAGGAGAGGAGAAGGAAAAGAACGATGGAAGAGAGAGGAGAGGAGAGGAGAAGAAGAGACAAGAGAGCTATCAGAGAAGAGAGAGAAATAAAGCTCGTGAAATACACTGCTATACTACATTTTAAAAATTTAAATTGGATGCATTACATTATAGTTATTATAGTAATTAATTTTTTATTACTGAAATTTAAATACCAGGAGTGGACACGTTGAGTAATTTCCTCTATGTATTAAGGCAAAAGTTTAAAGCTACCCCATATTCCTCTCACTCTCGTCTAACCAAACAAAGCTCCGTCTCTTCCCATGCTGCCATGGCTTCCCCACTGAATATTGCTGCTGGTTAAGTCAAACCTGTATATCTCGTACATCACCTGGTAATATTATTGTTCTTATCATCGTTATTTCTTAGCGACTTTTCGTTCTCTTTTATTCTCATTTCAATTTCTTTTCTTTAACTACTTTATTTTAACAACAAATTTTCTCATACTTTTTCTGCATTCTTCTATTTGTCTAGGGTTTCGATGGGCTTCCCTGCTTCAGCATTTCTCGGCATTCAAGGCGGTTTTACTTCAACAAATTTACGAAGTTTTCACTAAAACAGAGCCATTCCCAACACCTCTGCTCCATCAATGGCGGCAGCAATGTTAGTGGAAGATTATACTCATCCTAATTTTAACAATTGTTATTTTTCTTTTTATGAAGAGATTATTACTCTCTGTTTTGGCAATGTGTTGCAATTTGGAGTTTCAAGCAACTTTTTCAAAATGCCACAATTGACATCAATTGATCATGATGTTGAATGTTGATGACAGTATTGAATGCATATTTTCTTTATTCTCTATCCTTCTTTTTTTTTGAAAACTAAGTCTAGGGTTTAAATTATTGTTTTTTAATGCTAAATGTGATTTTGCTTTCTTTTTTACTTTAAGCTTAGGCTCACGGTTTGTCAAATTCTTCTGATGATGCCCATAAACATAACGGTAAGGGATTAGCTAGAAATTTGAAACAATGCATGTTTATGTATTGCATTGGATTGCTAAATTTTTTCTTCATCCATAGCAGTCACTTTTTTCTGTTGCTTTACTTCGCTTCTTTGAGGTTTGCTGTTTCTACATTTTCAGGTTCAGTGGAAAAGAATGTAAGTACAAAAGAATCACTCAGCTCCGGAGAGTATGTACTGCGTACCTTTAAAAGCTTTTGTTCATTTGTAAAAATTGCTTGTACTAATGAGATGATAATTGATGGTTCCACTTTATTCTTATGCATTTTAGTATACCATTCTGAGTAGGCATAGCTACACTTTCTACAAGTGAATTTACTTAACCAGTTAACTAATATATATTATGAATATTGATAATTGATGGGATTAGTTAACTTCAGAGATAAAGGTTTAACATTAGTCAAAATGGTACTCGAATTTCTTTGGCCTTTTTGATTTGCTGAACTGTATGTCAGGTTTTATCACTTCTGATTTTTGGTTGTTATATATCAGGATGCTAAAGAGATTAAAGAGATATGGAATTTCTGGAATTTTATCATATGGACTTCTGAATACTGCTTATTATCTTACAACATTTCTCTTGGTGTGGTAAGTCCTACAATATTCTACTGTTATTAGTTTTAACTGGTACTTCTCTTCAAAAAAAAAGTTTTAACTGGTACTGCATAAATTTGTGAAATGTGTAAACTCTATAAGTGGGCGTGTGTGTGGAGTCTACATGTTCTACTCGCACTTTGGAATTCAATACATATTCCTTTTCTTGTATTTTTCTAATTTCTAATTTCATGAATGAAGAGCACGTTTAATATAGTTGCAAGTTTTGAAGCTTTCTTTTAAATTATTTACTGTCACTAACATTAGATATTAAAGTTGACCCCTTTCAAATTGTGTGACTGAAAGTTGTGCTGTTTTCTAATAGAACCTCTTTTATTTTAGACTATTATAGCCTTATGTACAAAGGTCCATGGAATTTTGTCGAGAATCTTCTTGAATTTGGGATCTCAATTTGACAGTATTGGTTCAAGATTTAGGCGCTTTTCAGATGGGTGACCACAACTTCCTGCTGCATAATTTTATTGACTTCTCAGAACAAAAGGAATGATATAAAATAGTGATCCTACCTCCAAACCAGTGTAGCTTATATCAGTATGTGTCTCTTCTAATATTTGGATTTATCATTTCATCGCAATTGGGGTCATAAAATTTCAAACAAAGAAAAGGTTCTAATGAATTTTAGAACTGCAAATTATTGTGTATAAGAGTGTTTGAAGTATTTTGATTATCTAATACCTATATTTCATGAAAGCTTGTTTCTGACATTGCATCCAACTCAGAGTTACAGTCTTTCGTCAATCAGCGGAACACCCTGCCATATGGCAGCCTTGACTAAATCCTGTGACCAGTAATTTTTCTGTTATATAAGATGTTGTCATCCTTTCTTTTTTTGGTGGTTTATGCTCCATACAAATAAATCCTCTTTTCATTTATCCATAATTTATAATGTCCTTTTTTTCATTTTTTGCTTCAAAAAAATGTTGTGGCAATCTAAATAAACTTTGTTGGCTTCCTAGGTTCTATGTTGCTCCAGCACCTGGAAAAATGGGTTATTTTGCTGCTGTTGAAAGGTAATTTATATTTCTTCACAATATTTGGAAGGCATTTAAAGTGTCATACGGGATCTTTCCACCTGCATTGTTAGGGTGCTGCAACTAGGATGACAATTTTTTTCAATTTTCAGTTAGCTGATTGACTGAACTGCACCAAACCTGTTGGTTCGGCTAATTGATGTTCACAAGCTAAACTTGACCAATATATATCATGAAAAACCCTCAGGGAAACACAATGAAGCAGTGAAAAGAAAAGGAAAAAAAAATTGAAGAAAATGTAAGCGAAACTAATGCTGGTTTAGGTCTGTTTGATTTTGTTGAAAGAATAAAAAAAACGTGAAGATTTTAAAGTGAATGACAGAGTCTAAATTCCTTTTTGGGATCTAATTTGGTGGACGGTTGAGTGTATATAATGACATGAACACTTCAATTTGCAGATTCCTCAAAATAATGGCCATGGTATGGGCTGGGAGTCAAGTCACGAAGCTTATCAGAGCTGGAGGGTAAGCTGTTTGAATCAAAGTGCATCTAACTTATTCTGCTGGTCTTAAATGTGCAACCTCTGGACCTGCTGAGAAAATATTAGTACTGAATTCTGAAACTTGGTTTATATAAAATGCATATTATATTATGGTTTACAGCACTGAGTCCTTGAATTGATTGTTAAGTATGTGTTGTTAGTCGAAGCACTATAAATTACACTTGTAGCTTATAGTCCATTAGGGTTTGTGCTGAAGCTACATTGTGACATTACTCTTTTGTGATGTTTTGGTGTGAAACTTTAGACCAGTGAGGAGTATATTTGATTGACGGCACTTGGCTGTTTTGTGGAATCAAAATTGATGGAACCCATCATTTTTCAGTTTAAGACAACTGTTTGACATATATGCTGATGGCTGTGCTCTTACCCAACACAAATAAACCTTATAGTGGGATTTGTTTAGATGGCAATGAAATTTTGTGCTAATTTGCGCACCCATATCCACAAACCAACATCTGCTGCTTTATGTAGATGAATAAGTTTTAATGAGTTTGAAATTTTGACTTAAGGTGAAAAAAAGTGTCTTAGACAACAATGATTGCATCAAGAGGATGTTATGTGGAGAAGTAACATTATTGTTAGGTTTGATTAGCAAAAGGGTGAAATTCGAGGAACTACTTTAGAAGACAATGTGGAAAAGATGGTTCGAGGCATAGCTCTATATTTGTGGGCTTTTGGGCAGTGTCATTTGATGAGATAAAGTTCTCGATGATATTTGTCCCTCACCAGGGCAATAGTTTTGGTGGGAGGAAGATGAAGAATTTTCAGGTGAATGGATTTTGAATATTGAATTGATGTCAGATAAATGAAAAGTTTGGTTCAGAGGGTGGATTGTCATTCATGTTTAGTAATGAAAGGGGTTTCCTGTGACCGTTCAGGCATATCTTATAGCAGGCTCTGAGGGTAATTTCCTGCAACGGCACAAATGCTTCTTTTTAGAAACAATATAGTCAGTAGGCATAGGCCATTTTGGAAAACGGTGTTGTGTTGCTACTTGCTTTAAGAAGAGTGTGGCTGGCGTTTGTGTAATAGTGTTCAAATTTGGTTGGTTTTATTCTCCTTTCCTAATGCATCAAAACATTCATTTACAAGTGCATTATGCTTGATGAAGCACTCAGTTTCCCGTTTCACTTTGTTCAGGGCCCTTGCTTTAGCACCTTCTGTAGATAGAGGATTGTCGTGGTTTGCCGCCAAATTTAACTACGAATCTCGGGAAAAGGTATGCAACAGTTTGTATTTCTTTTTGTTGCTCTTATTTTTGCTTCATCGCGACTAATTATCGTCTATTTTCAGGCGTTCGCGGCTATTGTTGGTTTGTGTTTCGGCCTTGCAATCACCCTATTTCTTGTTATAACCTTGCTGTGGGCATAAAATTACTTTTTTCTGTAGTTCGTTAGTTGCTACAGGTAGGCAGTAATTAAGAAAATCGAACAGAATCATATATTTTTCTCTACACATAATAATACGTGAAACACATTTTCCCCCTTCAAAATTTAGCTATTTGCTGCTTACAGAGATGTATTGATGTGATGAACAAGGACAACTCTTGTGTCATTAAGTTACAATTGTATAACTTATCTTTAACACTAAATTAATAACAAATATTGTACTCTCACTATCGCCATTTCTTTTTATTCTGCAAAATTGGAGCAAGAATTCTTTTAAACAATCTCTAAAGAAAATTGAAGCCTACTTGGAACCGTCAGTTTGGTGATTTTGTAGTTCTGACTCCAATGTGAGTGCATAGCATACAATTCTTCAATCAGTTAACAGCTATGTGGAGTTGAATCAATTCTAATCAGTTTTTTATGCGGTCACTAAATTTTTTTTTCTTAAAATCATTTAATTTTGAATATCAATCGATCAACATCAATATTTCGTTGAAGTTATTAATGAAACGGAGATGTAAACGTGCATTTTGTACAATGCATCTCAGACCAATACAAATAACGTCACGACCAAAAATTGGACAGTGAACGGCGTACGAGATAAACCGTCTAAGGAAGTCCACCCTATCTTGCACAAACCTCAGATATAAGATATTCTAATTAGACTATTCAATTAATAAAAATATTTATTAAATCATCACATATAAATAATAAAAATAATTTATAATTTAAAATGTATATATATATATATAAGAAAATATATATATACATATATACAAATATGTGTAAGTATAACAATAGGAAAACGTAATATCATAAAGTCAAAATACAAAACATAAATCCCATAATCCAGCAGTAACTGGTATGGAGTTCTACTACAAAATATACGGAGTCCGATAAAAAGGACACTCACTATCAAAAGAATGTCTTATTGAGTATCAGAAGCTGAAGAGGTATTGAACGCCAAAAATGAACCAAAAAATGTTAGGAGAGTGGGGTGAGATAAATCTCAATAAGGGGCTACACATAAATCATTTTGAAAATAGTTCAAAACTACCACAAACGTATAAATGTAATATAATATATAATCTACTAATAATAATATTCTTGAAAATATTTTTAAATCATTTCAAACAAAGCAGACAACATACAATTAAACAATATTGTTATCAAAAAAATTATATATATATAGCAGTATCTAGTAATGGGACTATGATCAGACCTCAAATCATAAGTAGACCAACGCCACTAAAATAAATCATCACATGTGTTAGCAAGGCACATGGTTAACAACTATCCTAGTAACTGAACCTTCACAATGGTATACCACAGACTACGCTTATCCTCGTAGTACAGATTTCCCGAATCAGAAAATAATTAAAATCAAATTTTATAGCAAACAAACATACAAAGCAAAATTATTTTATGAAAATATATATTTAATATTTATTTAAATATATATTAGAGTTCGAAAATAAAATACTCAAAATCAAACTATGGTACTGGTACTGTGACGGTATCGAATATATGAAATGAAAATATAAATACAAACTCAAATGCAAAAATTTGTTCGACGTCCAAAAACCTATTTCTTTCAAAGATCTATCGCTACCGGCTTGAAAATCAAAATCTACGTAAAATTATAATTAAGCTCTCGACTTTTATAAAATTATGTTTTAGTCTCTAACACCTTGAAAAATTATAAATTAGTCCTCAAAATTTTTAGAATTTATTAATTAATCCTCTAAGTATTTTAAAATTGTAAATCAACCGTGTTATTTTCTAAAATTACAAATCTAAAATTTTCTTGAAAATTACAAAATTGTACCTATACTTTATTAAATAAACATTTCTGCTTCACCGTAAAATATCATGTTTAGTCCCTCAGAAAATGTGCTAGTACATCAATATTTCAGTTTTGGTCCTTTTTTGACAGAAATCACATCCAATGGTCCCTCAAACTCGAATCAATCAGGATTCCTAGAATTTCCGATCACATCCACTGTTTTAATTCATTCCAACAGCTCTAATCTATTCAAATCCATCTCAGAAACGTTCATCTATCTCGGTTTGGTCCAAAATCAAATCAAACCGCTCAAGAAAAATCCCTACGCATTCGGTTCAAAACCACCCGTTTCAACACAATCATTCAATCATCATTTCGGCTCACTTTCATACTCTTCGACTAAAATCAATCAAAACCCAACAGAAAACCAGTCCAAAATCCATCTATAAAAGCTTCGGTTTCCAAAATTAACTCACCCGAAACCCATTAAAAAAAATAACAAAACCAAACGAAAATAAAACAAGAAATAAGAGAAACAACCACTTAAATTTAAGTCTCACCTTGACTGATGGAAAGAAGAAGAAACGAAAGATAGATAGAGAGAGTTGAAGAGAAATCAAGTTTTGGTATTCTGGATTTTTGAAACAGTGAAGAACGAAAAATAAAGAAGAAATGAGCGAGCGAGTGAGCGAAGGTTATCAGATTTTTGCTTAAAAAGAAAGGTGCAAAACGCCCCTTTTCGTGCCTGGGCAATGTACAAAACGCATCACTTCACTGTCTTTCTCTTCTTTATTTTTTTTCCAAAACGGCAGAACCTCTAATCAAAACAATACATTTCTTTCTTTCTTTCATTCAAAACGGCAACTTCATTTGATTTTCATTTGTTTTTTTTCATTTTTTTATTTCTTTTTCCAATTACAATAAATTTCATCAACAATAAAATAAATAAATAATAATAATAATTTAACACTCTAAAAATATTATTAATTATTTAATTAATACTTAAAAATTTAAAATAAAATCCTTCAAAAATAATTAATTAATTCAAAATTTCATCAAAAAATTATTGAAATATTTAGTCGGAAAAACAAGGTATTACATAATAAACTCATTTCTCAAAATCTCACTTCTTCTCCACAGAGTCAACTTAGTTGAGTAGATGAAAGAGGAATGCCATTCCAATACGGGCTCAGACTAAACTGATTCGGTTCTTGGATTTAGTCGTTTCTATTCAAAACTCAAATCTGTAATAAATAGTAAAGCTAAAAGCTAATGAATTTTAATAAATATTAAAGCTAAAATTGAGTGAGAATCTGTAATTTTTACCCAGGGTTACACTTTTAAAGGATCCAGGTAGAACATCATTAACCCAGTTGAGGTTAACAATCAAATTAACATATTAACACATTCTAAAACTAAAAAAAAAAAGAATATCACAAAACAAGTTCAGGTCAACAATCAAAAGTAATACTACATTAAACATTGACAAAATCGAAAAATCTTTTGGTATATAATTTAAATCATGTAGTGCACAATTAGTCTGTACAATGAAGATAGAAAAATACTATGAATACGCACCAGTTAAATATTCCATGGCTACTACCATAACTGCAGGCATTTACATTGTAACATAAACCGGGTGTAAGTGCAACCAGTTTCTTCCCAACTGTGTTTTAGTTTACGGATTAAGCATTCAAAACTCACCAATTAAAATATCAAGGAAGAGACGGGACTACATGCTTTCATCACATCTCAAATTGTTGCAAACCCAAAAAACTGTAGCTTTGTAAGTCTCCCTTGGGCCAATCAAAAGTTATTTGCTTGGTGGCTAACAACTTATTTCCTGCTTCATCTGCGCAGGTCTTAAGCCCACAGGCATTGCAAAAGGATTCCAAATCCGATTCCTGAAAGAACCACGAGCGGCAGTATAACACTAGTGTATATTGCTCATCCAAGTAGATTTAATTAATTCAGTTCTTGGAAGCATACCTTCATCATTAAGATCCTTGACAAGTGTAACAAAGGATATGGTTGAAGTTTGTACCCGGCATTATTTATACATGACAGGCAAAGTGCCCGAACCTACATAGCAAGAAGGTACATGTGTGTGAGGGAGAGAGATTTTAGAAAGTATAGTTTGAGACATAGTTATTATTACCTCACTGATGTGAGGTTCAATGACAGGATGCTCCTGCACCTATGGTAGAAAAGCGCTTATAATTGCCTATCCAAAAATATCTGGTCAGAAAATAATAGCAAATTATCATTTAAAGAAATCTGAATTTAAGGTCAAAAGTAATCAAAAGACATCAAAAGGAAGAGAGAAGAAATAAATACCATAAAACTTGATCATACCATAAAACAGTCCGGGCATAATGCATTTCTTTAGACGCAATAATTGAACGAGGCACATGCTGAAGCCACAGAGAAAGTGATTCCCATGTGGACATATGGTTATACTTTAGTTCCACATGATTAGCAATTAGCACATGCTATAAACTAACCAAAACAATAAAAGAGTATCAACCGTTGGCTGGCTTCCAGAATCAAGATGAAGAAACACATAAAGTGAATGAAATTCAGCTTCGTTTTTGAATATGGTACTGGAGTTTCGATTGCATCATACAGATTATATAGAGATGCCAGACACTTTGTAAGCTGTTCCATGTTGAGATGAAGCACTGAAGAAATATTTGGAGAGCTACCACAACGTCGAAGCTTGAGATGAGACACGGCATGAAAATTCACCTGTACAACAAAAGAGGGAAAGAAGAAAGGATATATGATTTGATGTATGTCCTTCGTATGCCAAACAGCAGGAGAAGAAAAAAAAACAATAATGCTTCTCAAAGGTTTTACGTTTTAGATTGACTACATTATCCATCTCCCAAAAGCAAACTCTGTTGTCTACAGAGCCATTTTAAAATTCCCCAAAAATATTAAAGACGATGAGCATATAACCAGCTTTCTTATCATATACTCAGTAGATAACATAATTGACACATCTGTTCATAATATACCATTTTCTCGTACATGTAGATTGCTTTATTGTTGACTATATTCTGCATGCTCAGATCTTGCCTTATTGATCTTGTCCTGTCCAAGATGAAGTCATGAACAACTTCAAAAGGGTGGTTGGTAGAATCCAGCAAGTTTAAAAGATACAACAATGTCTCTTCCAATACAGAAAGTGGCCGCACATCAGATGTCTGTACTTTTTTGGTGGATATGGTTCTGCATAACTAATTCCAGAAGGAAGCTGAATGAAAATCTGCATCAAACATATTATGAAAAACTTATGGAAGCATTTTTTTAATTTTTTTTTAACCATTCATGCATAAACTATGACACAGTCAGTCAAAAAAAAAAAGCCTATGACACAGTCTAATAACATTCAATTAAGTGAAGTTCTCCACTTACAAGTATGAAAAAAAAAAGATATTATTATTAACAACGCATAAACAAGAGAGGAACAGGGAAAAATGAAAAATAAAGATCAGATGTTGACATTGATGTATTCCCTACTAATTCCTCACACTAACCGTGGCAAGCACATTGGATGGGAGGCACAGGTAGGTTTTGTTAGGTGCTTTAATCTTCTGGCATTGACGTTAGGATCTCTCTAACAGCATTCTTAATTTTTATCCAAAAACTGAATGGTGGAAAGCAATGATGGAATTTGGTACAAAAATTACAAAATAAGAAGAATTGCAATGAAGCAAAGAATTCCTGACAAGAAATTAATGCTCCAAATTACTTTCGAATAAAGGGGTGGAAACATTCAATAAGCATACTGGCCAATGACCTTTACAAGAGAGGAGGGAAAAAAACAAAAAGCAAAAGGAACAGCTCAATGAATGAAAATCTGAATGTCGCAGGTCTAAGGGTCATTAAATGTGTTCAGCCTTCCATTGCATCA